>VZTA01018802.1:177560-220632 GCA_013398855.1 Mohoua ochrocephala | reverse complement strand
CCTCACTGACCACACCCGGGGCTGCCCCACACCCTCCTCACCCTCACTGACCGCACCCGGGGCTGCCCTGGACATTGATTTACACAGGAATTTCACTAAATCCCACTCTGCTGAGTTGAGCAGACCTCGCTGCTTTCCATATTAAATCTGAAGCTGACTAATAGGAAGAAAAACAGAATCGATTACAGTGGGATTGCAGTGGGCACTGCTGTGAACCGCGCCCGGACCGGGCCTGGGATAGGGCATCAGGGAAAACCCGGACTGGATTCCACTGGAATACGGAATGGGGGAAAACCCGGACTGGATTTTTTCCTGGTATACGGAATGGGGAAAAAACCGGCCTGGATTCCGCTGGAATACGGAATGGGGGAAAACCCGGACTGGATTTTTTCCGGAATACGGAATGGGGGAAAACCCGGACTGGATTTTTTCCGGAATACGGAATGGGGGAAAACCCGGACTGGATTTTTCCCACAATACGGAATGGGGGAAAACCCGGACTGGATTTTTCCTGGTATACGGAATGGGGGAAAAGATGGGCTTTGATCCCAGCCTTTTGTACAGAGATGTGCCGCAGAGTCTACACCCATGTTCCTAAACCAAGAAAACGAAATTGCTCCGACAATGCGTGCTCTGAATCGCCTCTCTGCTGGCAATTGACGACTCCAACACCCGACCATGGCCGGAACCGCCCAGGTGCTGTAAGAGACCGGACTGCTGGTGCTCAGGGCTCCAACAATCGCTGGGTGCTTCTCCAGTGATGCCACGGAGGGGCCTCCCAGGTGCAGAAGGGCATGCACATGTGAGGCTACAAACTGGGTTTCCAGATAAGGGAAGGGGCTGATAAGAGGCACATCCTTCGAGGTGCGATAAGTCCTTGTCATGCCTGCCTTACACAATGACCCAGTTGTGAAAACTCTCCGAAGTACAGCGACATTCACACCTCATTCCCACCAATGAAGGAATTCATCTCGGCTGATGGGTCGTAACAGGGGGTGTGGATTTCTTAACTTCCTGAAGGCTTTTTAGATCTCACCCTGACCATCAACATCACGATTTATTTTGTCTGCGAGGACACTCAGTCATCGGGAGCCCTGCTCTTGAAGCAGTCAATGCACCTTTTGGAGCTATTTGGACATCAGAAGTGCCGTGGCAATTATCAGGAGCCAGCAGCTTTTGTCAAAGCGACACCACACCGTGAGCTCGGCAGGCAGCGCGTTTGGGCACCCAAACCTTTCAGTTTTAGCCATCCCTTCATCTGAGCCCGTTTTCTGGGCTCAGACTTCTGCCTGCCACCTGCCTTGGAAGTGGCACGTCATGACTGAGTTCTGCAGGCAAAGCTTAAAATATTCTTAATCCTCCTCCTAACCGAGTGCCCAGGCTCTCACAGGGGTCATTACCAAAAGCTGTTTCAGCTGCACGTTGCTTCACTGACTTCCACCTGGCAGATCTAGTTCCTGTTTAACCTCCGGTGTCCTTCTGCACTTTGGTCAGGTGGTTCCATTGTCTCTAGGCAATTTATGGCTTAGCGATTCCTCTCTCTCCCTTCCTCCCTTCCATCAGGCAGTCGCCACACAAGCCAGCAATAGGAAGGGAACATCACTAAATTTAAACTGTTTCTGAGAGCCTCTGCCGCAGTCACGGCCAAGACGTTGAGTCATCTGTGCCCTTCTGCTCACAGGTCCCTACAGGTGTCCACACCCCCTCCCTGTGACGATTCAGGACAGTTCTCTCACTGTCCCTGCTGCCTCGGCTGAAGACCTCGGACTGCTAAGAACTGGCGAGTTCTGGCAGAGCCAGGCAGCGTGAGCAGCTCCCCCATTACCTGCCCACAGGTACGCAACTGCGACCTCTCCACAAGGAAAGCTCTGATGAGCTCCAGCCAACCCCTATGAAAGCCTCCTGCGCGCTGTCTCCTTCCCATGGCTCAGCGAAGCCGGGCGGGGGCCGCACAGAGGTACCTGACACAGGGCTGGGCGTGCCTGCTGTCCTCACCTGTGCTGGCAGACGAACCGTGTGGGGAGAGTTTAGCCCCACAACGCCTCCCCCGGAAGGCACACGCAAAGTGATCTGTGTGAAAGGACAAAGAAGGCGCTTTCTCCCAGCCCGCTCCATGCCGGGATGAGGCGGCGCAGCGGCCGCAGGAGGCGGCGCAGGGCGGCTCTGAGTTTCACTTTCTGTGCCCGCTCCCGGCCGAGCGGGAAATGAAAACTGCGCGGCGGGGCGGGCGCTGCCTGACGCGGCGGGGCCGCCCCGCTCCGCCCGCTGCGCTCCCGAGTCCCGCTGTCCTCCTCCTCCTCCCCGCGGCTGAGCAGCTCCCGCTGCCCTCCCGGCACCTGCTGCCCTCCCGGCTCCCGCTGCCCTCCTGCTCCCGCTGCCCTCCCGGCTCCCGCTGCCCTCCTGCTCCCGCGGATGAGCGGCTCCTCCGCACCGCTCGGGTGCGGGCAGATGCGGTGTGCGAGCCCCCGCTGCCCCGTGTCAGCAGGTGCGCTGTGAGCGGTGAGGTCCGGCTCGAAGCGCTGCTGGTCCCGCGGGAACTGGTAAGAAGCCTTTTCGCTGGTTTGTGAGATTGGATGCCAGAGGCGCAGTGTGTCAGGATGGAAGGAAAGAGAGAGGTAGATAACGGAGAGCAGTTTGGCAGCTGAGTGGGAAATCTTCTTCCAGTCGCATCCCAGAGAAGCGTGGAGGTGACGGGTGGCTCGTCACATCGAGTCCCTGCTGGAGCCCTTCGAGGAGCACCTCAGGGGGACCATAGAAACAAAGAATGGTTTGGGTTGGAAGGGACCTTGAAGATGTTCCAGTTCCAACGCCCCTGCTGAGGGCAGGGACACCTTCCACTGGAATAGATTGCTCAGAGCCCCATCCAACCCGGCCTCCCCATCTGCAGCCCACAACCCGCCCTAGCACCATCTGCACCCTAAAATTCCCATGATGGGAAAGGAGCTGACAGGGAAAGGACAAGTGCCAGAGGTGGGAGTCCTCCTCGGGCACAGGGGTACGGGATGTGAAGAGACAATTGGGGGTTTGTCATGAGAAGCCGGTGTCTTGGGAGGGCAGATGGAGAGTGGAGCCGGCCAGGGTGAAAGGGAGGATGCTGGGCTGGCTGAGGGAGGGTGAGTGTGAGGGTCGATGATTATGGGGCGGAGGGTACGAGGAGGTTATCACTGCTCCCTGCTCTCTGCACAGGGGCTGCTGGTGCAGTCGCTTGTCTCGGCCGAGCTACGTGCGCTGAGATACTGAGTCCTACCCCTGACACGAAACCGAGACGCTGCTTCTCCAGGGAGGCAGCAGAAATGGGGGGCAGGAGGAGAGCCTGCTCCTCAGTTCCCTGGCTCACTCACCAGTTTTTTTATATACTTGTGCAAGGAAAAGGAGGTGAAGTGCAAATCTTAGGAAGGCTGTATTTCTGATAGCCAAAACGAGGCGGTTCCAAAGGTTGGGAAGTTCTGTTTGTGTCCCTGCTCCCACAACAGGATTCCTGATAGTGGTGACTGGGAGAGAATTTCGTAGAACCAGAGACATAAATACTCCCGTATCCTCCTGCACCTTCCTGCCCTAAGATCCCTTAGATCTTTCTACCTTTTCCTCAAGTCACTCAAAGCCATTTATCCCTGTGCTTGATCTTTAATCCCACTCTTAATCCGCCCCTTCCTGACAAAACATCTTGCAGGTTTGCTTTATCCCCAGTACGTCCCTTAGCTGTTGTTTAGCTCCCTCTGTGCCGTCTGTCCCTCTCTCTTCTGTTTCTTTCAACATCCCAGCTGCCTGGGATCATCCCTTACCTTCTGGCTGATATTACACCAGCTAAACCCACCAGCCCGAGATGGGCTCCCACTCCAGCTTGGCTTTCAGAAACCTGAGTGCGTCGTTAAACCATTTCCAGGAAAACAAGCAGTGTGTGTTCAGGGTCTGTTTTGGCAAGGCAGAAATCAGATGAAATTTCTCTTTTCCTGCATAGCTGTTCTAATCACCGGGCTTGGGCATAAAAAGCAATGTTCCTGAATCCATCTTTGAATGTCAGAGTTTATTTTTTTTCCCCCAAATAAAACTCCTCAGCAAACTCGACAATATTTAGTGAATCTTGGTGTGAGACACTTAGAGATCAAAAGTAATCTTCGACAGTAAACAACCAAAAGTACAGTTGGGAATAAGTATACTTAAGCTTAAAGGTAATAATCGGGGAAAAAAATCCATTTCTAGCTTCTCTGCCTGAATCTTCAGTAACTTTGCTATTTGACACTACTAGGCACAGTTAACCCAAACCCATGCTTTTAAAGCAAAGATTTTCTTTTTTTTATGAAAGGCAGAACCATGATTTTGCTGATTTCCCTTTCTTAGTAGCTTTTCTTCATTCTTTCAGTGCCTGGCCTTAGGTTGATTTTACGTGCTGTTTAATAACTGTAGGATAAAAATCTCTGAGCATTTTTCTGGGGTCTCCACCCACCACCCCCCGTGAATATCCGCTTTTTTTTCTGATTCTGCCTCCACGTTGGCAGTGGGCTTTTAGAAAGTTTTGTTTTTGCGTAGTTGCATTTGAACTTTTGTCGTATTGTTTGTCTGTGCATTTTTATTTTGCTTTAGTAGCTGAGTCACAGGAGACTGTCGGTGTAATGGCCTGTGGAATACTCCCTTAAAAGTCACGGCATTTTAATGGTTCTCTTGCACAAACAGTTACTTTGCCTGTGATCACTTGAAGGAACAGAAATAGAAACTGATATGTTGGTGCTTAAATGGCTTTCAGAATTACAGTCCAAAGTGCCACAGTCCTGCTGTGACTCAGGCGCTTAAAACCAACGCGGGGAGCCCAGTGCAGAAACCAAACGTGCTTATCTGGTCAGAAGAGAAGGTGAAACTTGACCTTTTGAATACTTGGGCTGCTTTATGTGATAAAACATGGCTTTTTCTAAACAGAGGAGTTTTGCGACATCTGCTTTTGGGCAGTTTTAATCATCTCATTTACGGAATCTTCTCGAACAGGGACACGGGGAGTTCCCTGGCTAGATGGAGCTGTTTCTGTGGAACCAAGGGCTCATTTATTTGTTTAGCCACAGGAGGAAGACAGGATGAGCAATTGTCGTCAGACTCCCTTTCTGTTCCCTTAGCAATGGCCCGCACGCCTCGACACCCATGTTAATGCAAATATCCCAAATGCTGCTGCAGTAATCTTACTGATTTTATTGATATTCCAGGCTGGGCTGGATGGGGCCCTCAGCAACCTGATCTAGTGGGTCCCATCCCTGCCCATGGCAGGGGGAGGTTGGAACTAAATGGTCTTTAAGGTTCCTTTCCAACCCAAACCATTCGATGATTTTATGATTTCGCCCTTTTCACAATGAAAATGTCGTGGACAAGTCCCGTGTTTCCGGATGCTCCCACTCTTTCTGATCTTTCTGTGTCTCTCTGCAGCCCTTCTGTCCTTGAACAATATTGTTGATGGGACAAAGAAGTGGGCGTCAAGAGAGAAGTAAGAAACCAGAGCTGGCAGTAAGCGAGACCATGGAGGCAGAACCTGAAGTACAACATAATAAAGAGGAAACCGAAGAGGTGAAGGCCAAAAACCGGAGGCTGGCATCAGTCTTTGGTGTGGCAGACTTAAAAAATGGTAATAATGCTTTGTCTATTTTTTGCTCTCATATTTTCTATTTCTAATGCCTGCTGTTCCGTTCTCTGTCCATAGGCTTCTCTTTCTCTTATTCCTTACATCTTCACTGAGGAATATACAGATGATTCTCATTTTGCCTTGCCAAGTAACCATTCTGAGTTTTTGGAGAATGGGTTACATGAAGACCTCAGAGCTTTTTCCCTGTTTAAGTCCTCAGATTGGCCATTGCAGCCAAAACGGTCTAGTTGCTGGCTCTGTCTCTTTCCAAACACAGCCAGCATTTCTGGATTTGCTAAACCACAGACTAGCACCTAGTTATCCTCCTCATGCAGGCAGCCTTGGCCTCCTGTGGTTCTATTTTATGTTTAGGTGTGTTATGAGAGTACCGAAAATGGAGGAGCTGGGAGAAATCTGAGCATCACTAGCCAGGCTTAGTTGGATTTTTCCTGTCAGTTGCCAAACAAAACCCAAATGTTTTCTGCTTGAGCAACAGAAGAATAGATTTAATGCTTTTTTGGGTCTGACCAAGATGCTGGGCCTGTACACCGAGTGACTGAATATGCAGAAGCAGAGTTTGCCGCTTTCAGATGATTTTCACTTTCTCTTCTTGTACCTATCACCAGGCCTCACTTCTTCCTTTTCTACCCTGCAGAAGCTATTGGGCTGTACAACCTTGGACAGAGCTGCTGCCTGAACTCTCTGCTCCAAGTGTTCCTCATGAATTTACGCTTCACAGGGATACTTCGAAGGTACCACCCATTTGAACTTGAACTGCCTGAGATATTTCCCTTGTTGCTCTGTTGCTCTCCACTCCTTTTTCACGTGGGATGTGCATTTGAAGGCTTGGAGCACCGGGATGCTTTTGGTCCCTCAGCGAGGTCTCTGCCTTGCTGTGCCTGTCACACACAGACAAGGCCCTGCAAAGGGAGAAGTTGCAGCGTTCTGACCTGTTCGTCATCTCTGATTCACATCCTGAACCGAGTCTTTATGGCTTGTGTCTCTCTTTGCCAAAAGAGGATATAAATTTATTCCAGGTTTACTCACAGGCCTTTATAGTGAAGGATGTGTCACGTGCAACCATCTCCACTGTTAATTTTGCCATTTTAAGCATGTAAACATAAACATGCTGTAATCCCTGGCCTCTGGGCCCTGATTGCCCTGGCTAGCCCCTGATAGGGAAGAGTCTTGTTGCGGATCATGAATACACAGCATTGCTTGGTTTTGCTTGGCTGTAGTCCCTGCATGCTTTCGAGGAGGACTTGGGCTTCTGTCTCCTCACCAACCACACTAATAACTGGTTTGATTTGTTTTCAATTTACTCAGTTCACTACAGCTTTAATCCCCTAAGTGGATCATTCCTATTCAGTCCTTTCTCACTACTGTGCAGAGGAGAAAGAAGACAAATTACAGACATGCAGAGATGAGAAGCGTCATAAATGGGCAGAGCTAAATAACGTAGACTGTAGGTTGCCATGCTTATTTGAAGAAAGACTTGGAAAAACCTGTGGGCTGCAGTAAATTTAGGGAGAATTAAGAGTTTTTGTTGAAATACAAGCATTATGATATACATGCCCATGAAATTTTGAGGGCATGTTGAGAACGAGGACATCAATGGGTGGGAGGCAAGAAAAGCTCTGAAATTGGCTGTAACTAATGTTGTTTCTAGAGGCCAGAAAGCACTTGAGGTCCTGCTTGGCTTGTCCCTCATTCAGGAACGAGCCAAGTTAAAATTTTGGCCTTTTACTTTAGAACTGTCAGCCTGCCCTGTGGGATGAGCTGGTGCAGGTGACTGCTTCCCCTTTTTCCTTCTTTTGCTGAAAATGTACCCGTTCTGCTGCCTCTCGAGTTGCTGTCTCTGCTACTGACCTGTGCTCCTTCAGGTGTGATGTCTGGTGTTCCTCTATTGTACAGCCTGATTGCCACCGGTGTTTCTTCTTCCCCTTTCAGGATCACAGTGCCATCATCTCCTGCGCAGAGGAGGAGCAGTGTCCCCTACCAAATGCTCCTGCTGCTGGAGAAGATGCAGTGTGGCAAGTGCAAAGCCGTAGGTCCCACAGACCTGGCTTGCTGCCTTTCAGAGCACAGAGTGAAATGTAAGCAGCCCTGCCTCGTGCCCACCTCTGTCTGCAGGCCAGGGCGTTCATCACCCAGCACTTACAAGCAGTGCAGGCTCCAGTGTCTCCTTCAGGAATTCAGGAATGTCGGGAGTTAGGGACACGATGGCACAGAGCTCTCTGTAGCTGCCTCCCAGCTGCGAGTGCAATGCTGTGTCTTACTTGTGAAGGGAGGGAAAAAACCCTGGGTGTATTTGCTGATGTCCAAAGGGTGGGAAGACTGTCAGACTGCTCAAAGATTCAGCTGTGGATAGTGGCCAGGAGGAAAGGGCTGTGCAGGGCAGAGAGGCCAGTTCATTGTGTGATTTGCCTTGCTGTACTGGCATCCTGATAGTGAAAGACCTGCTGTTACTTATTAGAAGAAAGGGATAGTGTGGAAAAGAGAATGAGTTCACACAGGTCCCCTTCCTGCTCCTTCTTATAAGGGCAGAGAGAAGAATTTGCAGGCTAAATCTCCCACCTGGTCAAAGTTCTAAAGGAGAGAGGTTGTTTAATGCATGGGTGGCCAGTGGCAATGGGATGCCAAGGGTCTGTCTATGTGTACAAACACACAGGGTACAACCAAATACCCTTATCTTTATCATGTAAAAGCCCAAACAGGAGAGCACTGAAAGGGGAGGTGCCTGGACTTGTATGAAAGAGGAACACAAGATAAGCTCAATATCCCTGCTTGCATCATTTCTCCCCCGACTCTGAGTGGCGTTGCAGTCAGCCTCCTCTCTTCCAGTTAAAGAGGGAGAGGGGTCAGGGGGTTTATGCTGTCTAGTGTGTGAGACACATGGATAGGCACTCCTGTCACTCTCATCTCGGCCCTCAGGAGCATTGTAGCCTTCATGAGGGGATGGGGGAAACAGGTCTGTGTGGCAATAAAGGTGAGAAAGAGAACAGACTCTTCCCCGTGTTGTTTCCAAGGAGGATTCAAAGGGGACTGCTCACAAGGGCATGACAGGACACGTGACATGAAGGTGATAGGACAAGGGGTTATGGCTTGAAACTGAGAGCAGGTTTAGATTAGAAATTGGGAAGAAATTCTTTACTGAGGGAGTGGTGGGACACTGACACAGGATGCCCAGGGGAGCTGTGGCTGCTGCATCCCTGCAAGTGTTCAGTATTTGCTGGACTAGTGGAAGGTGTCTCTGCCCATGGTGGGGGAGTGGAAACAGATGATTTTTAAGGCTCTTACTGACCCAAACCATTCTATGATGCTATGAAATGCAACCCTCAACTCAGTGAGCCGTCTGAGCCCTCCTCTGGGAGGTACTGAGTGTCCTCTTGTCCCTCCATCTGGTGACAAGGACACAGCTTTTGCAGTGGGTGGTACAAACCCTCCTGTCTTTTCCCACTGCCTGCTCAGGTCCCATGGAGAAATTGCAGCTCGTGCCCAGCCTAAGCTCTGTCTCTGCAGGGAGGAGCAAGGGACAAGAGACTGGATCTAATGGGGGACAATAAATCTTCCCTTTGCCATTTGTGGGCAATCTGTGCTCGGTGCTGTTCGTGATACTCACTGAGGTTGTGTTTTCTGTTTGTGCAGTGTTTGTGCAGCATGATGCTGCTCAGCTCTTTCTGACTCTCTGGAACTTGTTAAAGAAGCAGATGAAAAAGCCAGAGCTGGTAAGGATGGTCGCTGAAATGATCCTTTGGCCCTTATCATATGTGGTTTCCCCTGTTCCTTGAAGGATCCCATTCACAGTTGCCCTAAGTTAAATTTTTTAAATTATCCCCTCTTTCATTGCATCTTTCAAACAGGACAGAGAATCTTTGTGTCATAAGCTTCGACATTTTGAATCACAGTTAAGTTTTGCTCATCCTA
This sequence comes from Mohoua ochrocephala, assembly GCA_013398855.1. Lineage (NCBI taxonomy): Eukaryota > Metazoa > Chordata > Aves > Passeriformes > Acanthizidae > Mohoua > Mohoua ochrocephala. Next base: position 211,106 of record VZTA01018802.1, on the reverse strand, counting down.
CTTTCAGGGCATGCCAGTCTCCATTCTAACGGGAGAGCTGATTAATAACCAAAAGACTGATCTTCTTGCAGCACTGTATTTAGTTGTATTTAATTTCTTTTTTCCCCCCAAATTTCTGTAAGCATTTACTGGAGTAAATCTTGACACAGCTTTTCCATTCTTTGAAGTCAGCCATGTGCATTTCATTATAATTAGTCACTGATAGTACATTATATATGTAACAGTTCCTCCCATGGGACTGGGAAGAGAAAAGTGACTCTTTCCTGACTGACTGTCATAGTTCTATTAGGACAGAAGACAGGCTCCTGTTGCAGTTTCAAGACAAAAAGAACAATTCAAAGCAGACATTTAACTGTCTGATCTTACAGGCTGTGTCTTTCCCCTCTGTTAGGGAACGAGGGGAAGGAGTTGTTCTCCTTTAAAGTGTGGGAAGTACCCTGTTGCCTTTTCCTGGTCTTAAAATGGAGAGCCAGCCACGGTTAAAGGGAAAGGGGTTTTTCCCTCGGTGTTTATTTAGGATCCTTGGTGCCCCACACCGTCCCAGTGGAGCGCGCCCAAGTGCCCCCGGAATGCCCCCACCCCATAAATCGTGTGTACAACTCCCAGGCCTTGCCAATGAGCCCCTCTATCAAAGATTGCCCAGGGAGAGACTCGAATGGATCCCCCATGCTGAGGAATCTCCCCCCTGGCTGGGCCTGTCTCAGTTCCCAGGGTGTGTTCCAGAGAGGCCCTTGGTGTCTGGGGCTGTCTGACCCTCAGCCGTGGCTCCCAGGGTGTTTGGGCTCCTGGCTGAGCGGGACACGGGGTGTGAGACTGAGGGAGTGACAGGTGTGGGGGCTAAAGGCACTGAGGGGATAGAAAAGCTGTATAAAAGGCTGTATAAAGGGGTATATAAAAGGGGTATATAAAAAGGCAAAAAATCATCCTGGCATCACCCTGTCCACATAAGTCACTGTCACATCTTGGTTCCAACACTGAAGCAATAACCTTGCTTGAAATGTGGGACCACATGGGCTTTCCCACCCACAGGGAAACAGCTCAGTTTTCTTCTCCATAAACCTTGTTTTGGCCTTTTGTTTCACCCCTCCAGGTCGAAGAGCTGAGTGATTTGTACATAATCTGCATACAGGAGCATCTGGCCTGTCAGAACTGCTCTTTTGAAGTAAAGAGCAACAGCACCATGTTAACCCTTCCACTCCCAGTGCTGGATGCCAATTCTCACAGGCTGAAGACTCTGGTAAGTTTAGCAGCAGCACTGTTTCCTCAGGAGATGATTCCTCTCTGTTCCCTGTGGGAGCCTTCCCTTGCAGTGCTGGTGTCTCCTGAGTCTTATCAAGAATCCTTGCAGGAGTCTCTGTAGAGTGTCTGGGGCTTTGAGGTGGTCTTTCCTCATTCACATTTCTTCTTTGTTCGGAGGAGTTTTAAAGTTGTTTCCTTTGGGGACTGAAAAATAAAGGCTGTGAATTGCCTTTCTAAGAAGAGGTTTGATGAAATGCTCTGTAAGAGACTCATACTACACAGGGATGTGCACCTGGGAGGCCTCAGACACCACAGAGAGGTGCCCTAGATAACTTGTCACCCCTGTGCTCGCCCAGTGTCCTGTCAGTGTGGAACCAGTGCTGCTGTGGGATGTCCAGGTGCAGCCGTGCTGCTGGCTGGGTATGTGCTGCTGGACACAGTGGATTATTCAAATGCCAGTGGACCACCGGACTTTATTGATTCTCTGACCACTTTATACTGTTTCAGCATAAAGGAACTGCTTTGCAAACCTCTAAGGCTTTGAAGTAGGTATAAAAGACACTTAGACATCAACACCTTCTTTGTGGAATATGTGGTACTTCTTTTTTTTCCCAACTAATGCAATCACAGCAGCAGCTGGGAGAAATGAGGTACCTTTTTTTTCAGGCTGCTTGGCAGTCTTTTGTCCTTTGAATAAAACTGTAGCTTTGCTGTTTGCTTGGACCCTCTGAAATAAGGTAGAAATAAAAATCCAGCTTGAAGGAATTCAGTTGAAAGAAATCTCCTCTGTCTTCCTAGGAGGACTGTCTGCAATACTTCTTCCATCCAGAAGAGCTGACTGGTCAAAACATGTGTTTCTGTCAACAGTGTGGGAGGACAACAACTTTTCTGCAGGTAATTGGGGAATTATTCCCCCGTGTCTCACACCCAGAACTCCCTTTAGGACTGGGGAGGGTGGGGAGAGGACTCAACCATGTCAATTTAAGATTTGTCAGTGAGATATAAACCACAGGCGTCTTTCCTGCTGTTAGGAGGTTCCCTGCTGTAGATGCAGCTCTTGCCACAAAGCAATACTTCCATGGGTTTTCAGTCACTGAGGGGTGTAGCATTTCTGTGCCAGCAGAAAAGCTGCTGTTAGTTGATGTTGTGTGCCCACTGTGGGCCTTTGCAGTGCTGTGTAACTCCAGAGGTGGGCAGGAACATGTCACTGGAGCTGGTTGGACACATAAAGGTAGGATTTCTTCCCTGCTCTCCCCAGTTTTTACTGTATGAGTCTCTGCCAGATGACGAATTAGCTGTTCCACGGAGAGCAGGTGCATTGAAGAGAGCAGTGTGTGAGGGAGGCTGCCTCAGCCCAAGGCTTGGAGGGGACTTTCCACAGCCTTGTCACTCTTGGGCTGCCTCTGAGCAGTGCCACAGTGTATCCACAAGTCTTGGTAGTGGCAGCAGCAGCGATCCCAACACAGGCAGGGCTGGAAGGAATGAGCTGTCAGCCACATGTCACAAGGAAGCAGATTTGCCTCTCCTCACCTTCCTAGTGCGACCCACCTAGGGCTGGGAAAGCACATGAGAAGTGAAGCAGCCCTTGAGACACCCGAGGCTGGGTGCTGATCACACTAAAGCTGGAAAACTTGGTTATCACAGCTCTGTCAGGTGGCTGTGCCTTGTGTGCAGATGGGCTACAAAGGTTTGGCGTTCACTGTCCCATGGAATTGGCAAATATTCACTGGAGCACCGAGTGCTCTCCTTTCTACATGCACTGGGGGGCAATGGCTGTTTCCACCCCGCCTCCCCAGGGCTTGGTCCCCAGTTTTCAAGTGCATTATTTTAGTTTTGGTCCCAAGTGCATTATTTTTTGCTTTACAGAGCATGAAGCTCGTCCATCTGCCACAGACTCTGACCTTGCACCTAAAGCGCTTCTGCTGTGAAAGATCATCTCACATCCACAAGCTTAGTCACCCCCTGCCATTCCCACAAGAACTTGACTTCAATGAAGTCTTGACAGAAAATCAGTGCCAAGCAGATGACAGCGAAAAGGTGAGGTACTCCTAAGGCCCTGTTCAAAAAGGGCAGATTTCCTTCCCCTCTCTGCTCCAGTCTCATAAAAATTTAGGAGATCACGCCTTGTCTCAGTTCAAAGTGCCTGTCTTAAAAATCTATGTCTCAAACTTCACCTGTGCCTGGTGTTGTTTCACATCCCACAGTTTTAACCGGTTCAGTCAACATTCTGTGCTCAGATTAAATCACCAAAGGCACCATAACATCCTGCCTTAAGGACAAAAGCCAGGCTTTGCAGATCTCTCCTGCCCAAGACAGGGGAACTCTAATCCTGGTAGTTCCCGTGCAGTATTGTTGGTGTTGTTGGCCACAGAGTTTGGTATTGTTGGCCACACCAGCTTTGCCAAGCAGCTGAGATGGCTCTGCCCCACCGTGGATCTGTTTCTCCTACTGGGAAATAACAAGGGGAAGTCTGGCAACAATAACAGTCAGCGCTGCAATGTTGGCTGTGGTGAAACTCTTTGCTGCTCCTTTGCTGTCCTGCTGCCTTTTTCACAACCCTCTGGCCTCCAGGGAGGCTGCCAGCCCACAGCTGGCAGGCAAAGCTCCGAGGGCAAGAGCAAAAAAGGCAGGATACTCAAGGCCAATCTGATCTTTTCCCTTTTTCTTTACAAAATGCCCGTCCTTGCTGCCCTGGCTGCTGCTTCTCTACAGCCCGTGGCAGGTGAGAATTGCTGCACTGAGAGTTTCTCTCTGTCTCTTTGCAGGCTACCTGGCAGTACGAGCTTTTTGCTGTTGTTGCTCACTCGGGATCGACCAGCTGCGGACATTACTGTGCCTACATCCGAAGCCTCACAGAGTGCAAATGGTATTGCTTCAACGATTCCCACGTCTGCCAGGTGAGCAGAGCCTTTTGCACCTTCCTGGAGGCTCCTCCTGGTCTCATCCAGTCTGGCTGGCTGCTAACTGAAGAGAACCAGGAAAGGAAGCCGAGGCTGCAGAGCTTTGAGCACCTCTGCCACAGGATGCTCTGGGCTGAGGGCAGAGTGACTCTCTCACTTCTGCACCAAACAAGGCCTCGGGTTCTGCTTTGTGATTTGCAAAAGCAACCATTTGCTGCACGCCCTGCTGGATGTACTCTACACCTGTTTAATGAATACGTTCAGAAGAGGAACTCTTTTCCCTCAAAGAGTAAAAGCAATAAGCCAATTTATTGAAAGGTGTTAGTTTCTGGGAGTGCCACTTTTACCATTCTTGTGGGAACTGCTGGGATGGTATCAGAACGTGTCCATCTCTGAAGAGTTTTTACCAGCCTCATCTGTCTTGTGTGCTTTTCTTCTCTAGGTGTCGTGGGATGATGTTAAATGCACCTATGGACATTCCAACCTCTACTGGTATGCAAACATGTCCCTGTTTTTCCCTGATGCTGCTCTGGACTTGGGAATGAGGGTAGCAAAGAGAGGGAAGACAAATTGTTTGGGCTGGACGTTGCCTGGGCTGTCGTGGGGACGCAGGAGAGGAGAAGAGGCATCCTTGTGTCCCAGTTACTCTGATGGGACCCCTGTGCCCATCCTGGGAGCCTGCAGGGGTACTGAGCAGTCACAAATGGGGCTGCAGGAGTGGCCTTGTTACTTGGGATTGCCCCTTGGACCCTCCTGCATCCTGACTGAAGCTAGATGTGTCAGTCAGGACGTCTCCATGCTTTTTGTTTTGATGCATCACATGAAAATGAGCTTGTAGGAGGGAGATAACCTCTCCTACAAACTACAGCACTGCCAGGGAACCTTGGAAGCACTGGAGAGGACCAGCTTAGTTGACCTAAAGCTCAGAAAGCTGAGCAGGAGCAAATCTGGGATGTTGCTTGCAACCTAGATCTTCAAACACACCTTGTGTTTTGCTTTCTCTTTGCCTCCACAGGAGAGAAACGGCCTATCTCTTGATTTACATGAAAAAGCATCCTCAGTAGCCCCATCCAGGAGCATCAGGACGTCTCAGAAAGCTGTGCACTGTCCATGGAGCTCAGCACCTCTGTGCCAGCGTGGACATGCACAAATGTTTCACAAGAAAGACATTCTGCACTCAGCAACCTCGGCCTTCACATTTATTTATGAAGGAAGTGCAGCAGACACTCAGCTAGAGAAAGGATCTAAGAACTGCTGCAACCAGAAACTTTTTCTTTCCTGTATTTTTTATATTTGTGTGATTCTCCATGTTCATCTCCTCTCCAGAAGATGGTGAAGTGAGTCCTTGTCCGTGCTGCCTCACCATTTTCCTTAATGCTGGTGCCTGGATTCCAGCCCAGGGGAAGTGTTTGGCCCCAAAGCCTGTTGAGGTGTTCCAGGGATCTGGGGGGTATGACTGGAGAGCTGTGGGAGCCATGCCTAGCCAGTGAGACCAGCAAGAGCTTGAGGCTTGCTTTGTCCTTTTAGCACCATTTAGATGCTGGCAAGCTGGGCAGGAGACCCCAAAAATCACCCCAGAAACAACTGGAGGAAAGATCAGAGCCCTTATGGCACACACATCAGTGACACACACTCCTTAAAACCTCCCTGAAAATAAACCACTGCAGGGGCTGAGATGTGTAAAGAGGTGTTTTAAATCGGGAGCCACTGGAGCAGTTCTGATTTACAGGATGAGTTTGTATAAATTCATGCAGGTGATTATTATTTCAAGAGGCTTATCAGGGGTTTATGTGCATTTTCTTTCCTGTGGAGGAAAATATTCAGAGCAGCAGAGATTGTGAGGGTAATTAGTGATTCTGCACAATACAGGCCCCACACGGTGATAGGGGAAGGGAGATGCCTTGACCTGCTTGAACTTTTGGGATTTTCCTGAAGTATTCTTCACCTGGTTGCCAGCTGGAATTGCCTTGCTCTCCCCTTTCCTTCTCCGCCCACAAAGTGGAAATGTCCCTCAGGCAGAAAAATGCTCTGAAGAAATCAATTTTGTAAAGAAATTGAGTAATTTTTAAATGTCCTGTTGAGTTCTGTCACTCCGTGCTGCTGGTTCAGCCAAGGCGAGTTGGAGGGAAAAGGCAAGGAGAGCTGGAAAGGAAAGTTGGTGATGTGTGACAATCAGAACAAGAATGTTCTAAAGGCTCGTGACAAGTCTCTGTGGTGAGGAAAGTTAAAAATTTTGTTTGTGTGGCTTTTAAAGCACTCGTGGCGTTAACTCTTGATGTGCCACAGTCTGTGAAGGGGTCGAGGATCCCAGAAACTGAGATCTACAAGTACCTTCAACCTAATATACCTTATGACTGTATCTTTACAAAGGTGCTGCAGTTTTTGTGGGACTGAGCAATTATAAAATGATATTAAAATTATATAAATTATATCAAATTATAAAACTAATGTAAATATAATACCATCTGTGTACAACCTAATTCTGTTTCGGTAATGATGATGAAGTTCTCAATTCATGTCCATTTTCTGTGGAAGGTGAATTGAGACATCTTGGTGCAGAGCTGTGAAATTACTCGTTCACGGCGTAGCGGGTATTTATTTCTCTGTATTAGCAAGGTCCATTATTTTGTTCCACTCTGTATTTGTATTATTTATTCTGTGGTGAAAAAAAACCCCAGTGTATTATTTGTCATCAGGATGAGGAATTTTCAGCCTGTTCACCTTCAGGAATGCACGGCACTCTTTCTAAAGCATCTTGCAATGGGTGAGTAAGAAAACCAAGTTTCTGTTTGCTTTTCCAACACTTTGCCTCTGTGAAGGAGCTGAAAAAAGCTGCACTTTCAGGAACTGGGAAGTTAATGGGATAAGAGACTGACATTTCTAATTAGCTGTAACTTGAAATTTAAAAACTCATGCTTATGAAAAATGCCTTAAATCTGTCACAACCTTCCAGGGATGTCACCCACCAAGGAAACAATTGCAGAGATATATTTAAGAATATTTTCACTCAGTGAAAAAAAAACTCCATTTAATTTTGATGAAGAGTAATCAGTGGTTTTTTTTGAATAAAATACTATGGGATACATTCCCTAGAAAACCAGTCTTGTGGTTTGTTCTTGATCTGCTGTGAATGCAGCTGGGAGGGCTGCAGGCCACGTGCACAGAGGTGTGTGCTCACATCAACATTGCAGGGTAGGGCTGCTGCTAATGTTCAGCTCCAAGAGCCACGGAAAACCAGCTAAACCTGGACTCTTCACCCTTGTGCTGGAGGCACAATGAGTTTGTTTTCAGGTTTGCTGTCACGTGAAAGCTGAAATTGCTCCCACATGCAGACGGGCCCTGGGAGAGCGGGAGGGTGAGCGAGAGAACTGCGCGGCAGTGCAAGAACTCGGGTTTAAAAACTGCCCAACCTGAGCTGCTTTGGCAAAAAAAGTCACCTTGGCCGCCTCTGTGTCCACAGCAAAGCTCAGCCTTGTGCTGGATAAACTGCCCAAGGAGTTATTTTCACCTAAGGAGCCCCCTTTCAGGCTAGAGCCTGGGGTTCAGTGCTGGAGTGCAGCTAAACAGGCGTAACACGGAGAGCAGTGGGAATGTGGAGTCCTCGCTCCGTGGCTGCTGACATGAAACAGTTCTGCCAAAGAACCACCACAAAGGAGCCGGGATTATTTGTCCTGTGTTTGAGTCACTGTGCAAAGGAAGCCCAGCACCAAGAGCAAGGGCTTTGTAAAGCCAGATAAAGCCAAGAGGATGTGTGTGGAGAGATCACGATGTGCAGATCCTGGTAACTCCTTGTTTCCATTCCTTGTTTGGTTTAGGATTACCACGCAGCAGCAAATTGCATATTCTCTGCTTCATCTCTGCCAGACTCTTCCTCAGGCTCAGATATTCCCCACCTTCAAGAAACACACGGAAAACCAGGGGGAAAAAAAGTAAATACATATAATAAATGTCTCACAGAGGTATAATTTCTAAAATGTCAATATGTAATTTACAAAATCACTGGAGGACAGGGACGTGACAATGATTCAGAGAGTCACGGTCATCACAGATCTCTCCTTTTTGTCACAAATAAGGAGAAAAAACCACGTAGGGGAATGAAATCACACAGCAGCCCCGGGCCCTACAACTGCTGGTTAAACCCTGCTTTCACTGCAGAATTCAGGCCAACAGGCCTGATCTTTTTGACCTCAGAAATAAAATGAAAAGGGTTCTCCCGAATCGAGTGACCACTCATCATACAGCCGCTGAGAGCAAAGGCTGTGGGGAGCCTTGGCATCAACTATATAGAGATAAATAATAATAAAAGAAATGTTAAAATATAAAACCGTGGGTGCCTGGTGCTGTGGGGATGAAGCCATATTAGGAATTTTTAAACAATGACTCCTCCTGTGGACAGGTTTATGCTTTCTCCCGAGACAAGCAGCTATCTGGCACCTTCTGGCGATGTGTTCAGGACAGGTGAGGTGAGAAATGGTTCTTGGGGCATGAGCCAACTCCCCAAATACCACTTTTCGTGCAGACAAGCAGACCATGAGGTATACAAAAACCTGTAACCTCAGCCAGTGCAAAACTGCCAAAATTGCCATGACGAGGTCACTCAATAAATTCACGAGGAGCCTGCAATCAGTTTTTAAGTCCTTTGAAGGGTGAGATAAACCAAAACCCCTGCCCCCTCTCATTGCAGCACTTCTGCCCATATTTTCCTTGTCTGCAGCCAGTCAGCAGGCAGCAGGGAGGGGCAAAGCTGATTTAAAAGGTTTTGCAAGAGACCACAGCCTCTCCTTGCCCGTGGTGCTGGGAGGAGACCGCTCATGGCCACTTACCTGGAGCTGCCCACTCGAGCGAGGATGCCCGTCCTGGGACTGGGGACCTGGCAGGTACCTGCTGGAGCTGGGGACCTCTGCTCAGGCAGGTGGCACCAGCAAACTGCTGAGAATCGGGGTGTGTTTTTTCACCAATCTCCTCTTCGGGTCAGGAGAATGCAGCAAATCCTCTGTGAGATATTTCCTTTTGAAACGTTTCAGGTAATTCAGGTATTTATTCCCGGCCTTCAGGAAATCTTTGCAGTGAGTGGAGGTAGTCAGGAGGTACAAGGTTTTTCTTAGTTATGGAAAAAAATTACATACTGTAAAAGTAAAAAGTTCTGCCCAGATTGTTTTTCTTTGTATTTTGGGGGTGGTTTTCTGTTGTTGTTTTGCTTTTGGCACTGGGTATTAACATCCCAGCACGTCGTGTAGGTGTCATCTTCGATGAGTGTGTGTAGATATCGGAACTTAAGGGGCAATAAGTGGATCTGGAAGTGGGAATTTACAATAATTCCTTAGAGACTGAGGATAACTTGTTTTTATGGCAGCAGATGAGTATGCAGCACTTTGCAGGGCTACAGTTTGGGTGGTTCTTTACCTGCAAATGTTACCTAATGGTTTTTTGGTAAGAGAGTAAGTTCAAGAATATACTGAATTATAAATGTAAAAGGAGGCTGGAAATGAGCTGAAAATTTTAAGAAACCGATCTCCTTAAGAAAGACAAAACTATAAGAAAAGTAGATTTTCCCCTGGAAACAAAATATGTCAAATCACAACTTCCCAACTCTGTTTAACACTTTGCCACTCACCATAAAAATACCTTAAATCCTTGCCATGTTTTTGGGCCAGCTGATGCTAATCAGCATTTACGTGCACAAATGGGGGTGAGCTTGTTTAACCCTTTCAGTCTTTATCTTTCTGATGACAAAGGACACTAAGAAGCCTAAGGTGAAGTGGGCTTTAAAAACCAAAAAAATGTGCCTTGTAGGAGGGCCTCTTAGGGCACCGACGCTGTGACGGGGGAGCTCTCTGAAGGAACCTGTTAAGTTGCTGACAGAAACTGGTTAGGACAAAGCAGAAGGAAAATTTTGGGCACGTGATCCCTGCCACCACAAAAAATGTCTTCTGTTATGCAATGAGAACAGGGCCCAAGCCCATGGTGATTGTTTCATTAAAGCTCTTTGATTTCAAGGTTCCCACAGCAGCCTCGGTGTTTCGGTGCCATAAAGGGGCCTCCCCTTTACCCAGCGGCTCTGACTCGAAGCCCCCCTCAGCGAGCACCTTGCAACCTGAAACCATGGGTTATTTTTCCTGAAAAACCTCTCACATGACAGAGTTTTATGTAACCTCAGGCTATGTTGTTGCCTTTGACTCCCCACTGACTCCTCCCCTCGAAAGCGATACCAATCGCTCCTGCGCGGCCGCTTTCCCGAGCTGCAGCAGCACCCAGGGATGAGGAGCTCCAAAATGCCAGCGTTGGGCCACTGCTAGCCTGCTTCCCCATGCCTGCTTCCCCCTGCTGCCCTGGGGAAGGGTTGGGATAGGGAAAGGGGCTGCCAAAATAGAAAACTCGTAAAACTTTCAGCTGGCTATTTAGTTGTGTGTAGCCTTGTGGGGGAAAAAGTTGCTGTGTTTTCTATGTTGGTTTTGTTGTTGTTGTTCATTTAGGTGAACCAATGAAACACCCTTTGACTGGGAAAGCTTGGAGAAGTGATATAATTTAAAATAAAAAAAAATATGTAGGAGGTGGTCATGGGTTTTGAATCATGTTTCTGTTTGGAGTGCCATTTTCTGGATTCAGTCATCAAAGAGCTCTTCAGTGTCTCCCAGCCAAGAATCTGAAGTGATTTATTTTGCTGTTAAGTACCAAGTGTGTATTTTACCCAGGAGGTGGCACTGTCTGTAGTGTTTTGAGCCCCTTTGCCTCCCTGTCCTGTGTCAACAAGCGCTGGATTGTTTGTGAGCAGGGCCAGCGCGCATTCCAGAGGTGACTGGTGGGTTCCTCATCTCACCAGTGTGGCACACTAAAGCTGCTTTTAATTTCTGGTGAAATTAGAACTTATTTCAAGATAGCCTCGTGTCCCAAGGTGAACTTCCAATCCTTAGGAAAGGGCAGATCAGCTCAGGCGCCTCATCAGTGACTCCCTTGGCCGTTTGATTTCACAAAATTCATGAGAGCCAGATCCAGACTGGAATACCTCATTATTCGGGGGCTTAAAGATGCCAGTTTTGGAGAAGAGTAAACCTCTTAATCTGCCATTTAGCAAATCACTGGCTTCTCCTCTGGTTTCAGTCCCTCCGGGGAGCAGCAAGGGACGCGGTGAAGTTTGCCATCGACGCCGGGTACCGCCACTTCGACTGCGCCTTCATGTACCAGAACGAGAGCGAGATCGGGGACGCGCTGCGGCAAAAGCTCGAGGAGGGCGTCGTGAGGCGAGAGGAGCTCTTTATTGTCAGCAAGGTGTGTCCTTGGATAGCGTGTCTCACATGAGGCCAGCTCTCAAGGAGGAGAGACACAGTCCCGACATGGAAAGTGCCACGGGACGAAGCTGGACTGGGAATTAACTCCTCTCTGTCAGGGCACGGCAATTTGTGGATGGTGGTGGGGGGGTTGGGAAGGAATAGGTCAACCCTTGAGAAACAAAAGGCTTGGTTTGAGAGGGTTTTTTTGTAGTCCATGTCCATTGTCAGCCATGGAGACAGGAACTGAGGCCGTGCTCTCGGTGGCCTCTGGGATAGGAAGCAGGGCTATTGTATTCGCGGTCGCTCCCGCTGCGCCGCCGGCCTCAGCCTGTCAACTCCTGTATGTTATGCTTTGTTTTGTTTTTTCCCCCCAACAACAATGGTAGGAAAAATAAAGTAACTTCTATCTGCTGGAAGCTGGCGGGTCGATTTTCACCAGGTTCACTTATTTTCTTTGTCATAATGGTTGGAATTTCAGAGTATCCCGTTCTCCTTTTACCTACTTGACAGTACCGCAAATCAAATCAGGCGCGCACGAGTGGCACTGCCTCGGGATGAGAAGATGTGCCACATCCCGAGCTGCCTCTGTGCCTGTGCCACATCCTGAGCTGCCTCTGTGCCTGTGCCATGTGTTTCCCTGCCAGGGATGCTCTGCCACTGCGAGGGCAGGAGAGCAGCTCCCAGACTCTGTGTTCCCCCACAGCTGTGGTCCACCTTCCACGAGAGATCCCTGGTGAAGGAGGTGTGCCAGAAAACACTCGCTGCCCTCCAGCTGGATTATCTGGATCTCTATCTGATGCACTCTCCCATGGGATTCAAGGTATTGTGACTTTAACTCCTGGGAACCATCTGTCAGGGCTCTGCCCCTTTTGCCTTTGGGACGAGACACGTCTTTAGTCTTCTCCAACGAGGAATGTTGTTAAACCTCATTAGGACACAGTGATAAAGCTCTGCAGGGAGAGCCCAGGAGGAAAGGTAAGGTCATGGCTGCTTAAACTGGGTCTTGTAGTACAAAAATCACCTTATTTTTCCCTGCACAGCATTTCCAAGTCGTGGATCAAATTGCCACCCAGATCTCATTCCTCTTACAGTGTGGGGTTTGGCTGCCATTTCCTCATCCAGAATCAAACAGTTGTGATTTACTCAGTTCCAATTTTTCTCTTCTCTCTCTACCCCCCAGGTTAAATAAATCCTCATTTCCCCATCGTGTCACCTCCCTGGCCTTCTCCCAACCGGACTGAGGCACACAGAGGTGCCTGCCCTTCCTCTGCCTGCAGGACAGAGTCTCAAGAGGCAGATTTTCTTGGAGATTACTCTGCTGGTACAGGTTGCTCGTTTCGGCCATGTCTCACCCCACCACAAACATCAGTCAGGATATCCAGCTCGGTGTCCCCAGCTCCACTCGCTTGCCTAAATTTCGAAGTGATTTCTTTAAGTACTAATAATTCAGCTGACCTTAATGTTGCTTTTCTTTTGTGCTGATAGGCAGGAGAGGAGCTATTTCCTGCAGATGGAAACGGCATGATCATTCCCAGCGATACAGATTTTCTGGCTACGTGGGAGGTACATTCATTTACAGGCCAAAAATATCTTGCTAGTTTAAAATAACAGCCTGAAAACTCTAAGCTTTCCACTGTGGGAATTGTTCTGAGAGAATTTCTGACATAAAGAATTCGAGATTGCTGATTTCTCCGTGTCCTTGGGCTCCTATTTGTGTCACTGTGCCAAAATTTAGGTATTTTTATATCTACTGCTTACTAAACTGGCTGGGTTGGCATGACAAGAGGAAATCTTTGGCTGTGTGTGTACCCTGCAGCGGCTCGAGCTAACAAATGCTGCTGCTCTAGTCCCTACCCCGCTCTCTGGGCAATTCTTGGTGGCTTCAGCTGTAGCCATGCTCATCTCTAGTTGCACCCGACTGTCCAGACCCCAGGAAAGCCAACATGCCCGTGCCAAGGTACCAGAGCACCCAAATTTCCATCTCTAGAAGGGAGTGGAACTTGGCCCAAGTCCTCTGCTAAAGCTCTGCGTGCAGCACAGGCTGCGTGGGAGACCAGGCTTGGGCGTGAGTTCAAATTCCTGCTTGGCCGATAGCTCGGGCTTCCTTTCCCTTCCACTCCCACCGTGTGCTCAGCACAGCCAGGCCAAAAGCAGACAAGAGACTTACCAGAGTCAGAAGAATCCACTGATGCTTTTTGCCTTCTGTCAGATGAAGAACAAGGCACATTTTTGTTGCTCATTTGAAGGAAAAAAAGTGGATGTTTCAGGCTGCTGCTTATGACAGCAACTTCAAATGAAAATTATTTCTGCTTTGGAAGAAGGGTATCTGCTGCTCTAAAGGCTGGTAGTGGATTATTTTCCCCCTGTTTCTTTTCTGCTGGAGGTGGCAATCTAATTAGGGCTGTCTGGCTGTTTTATTGCTCGTTAGTGTGAAAGAAAATAGGTGGTGGAGGGGGAACACAGGGCTGCTTATCCTAGAATCCAACTGCTAAATGGTACATCTCTCTTGGGAAATTATTCAGTGCTGATGGTCAGTATCCATCCTGTTCTAGCTGCCTCATAACAGCTCCTCGTTGAGCTGCTCTGTTCCAAACAAGGTGCTTTTTATTATGGGACGATTATTTGGTTAGCTGAAGCATCACCCTAAAAGAATCTCTTTCATCTGTGTGAAGATCTGCCTGGGGATAGTATTTCAAAATAGTCGTATTTTTACTGAAATAATAACAGTGTGGTAATGGTGTGAATGCTGCTGTTGTTTCTCTGCATGGTGACTCGTGAGGTGAGTTCACGTACTGTTCTCATGGCACAGCACAAGAGGAGCCCAGCCAGGAAGAGTTTTTACCACCAAAGATAAAAATGAAAGAACTGAATTCAACAGGAAGTCTGACTCTGTGGTGTTTCCAGGCCATGGAAGAGCTCGTGGATGCGGGAATGGTGAAGGCTATTGGAGTCTCCAACTTCAACCGCCAGCAGATCGATCGGCTCCTGAGCAAACCGGGCTTAAGACACAAACCTGCAAATAATCAGGTAAATTGTCCTCCAGCTCCCCAGTGCTGACACCACACCTGTCTGGGGTGTTGCACTGGATGGAACATCTCCTACAAGCCCTTCAAAAACCCCATACCTGCAAAGAGAACCACCTTTTCAAAGCTGACGTGGCACTTGGTAGGTCACCACGGTGATGCTAAACCTTGAAGTACCTTCTGCTTCTGAGAGGTTAAACCTAATTTTTTGGGGTTTTTTTTTTGTTTTTGAGATTGAGAGCCACCCCTATCTTCCTCAGGAAGAGCTGATTAAGTTTTGCCAATCCAAAGGGATCTCTGTCACTGCCTATTGTCCCCTTGGAGCACCCAACTGGCCAGGGTAAGAACCTTTTGTGAGATTTCTTTCTTAGATGTAGACTGGAGTCAATGCAGTAAGCCAGTCCTAGGATGTGGATGAAACCTCAGAGTATAACTACTGTACTTAGAAAAAGATTTACTAATTCACTAAAAATCACACCCACAGAAACCTCACACTTACTGTGATGTTCAGTCCACTAATTCACGCTCGTGCTGCTACTACGGTTTCGTATTTCAAAGAAAAAGGATCAACTGGTTGATGAAAACAGAAAAGAGAATTCTTAGCTGAGCTTTGGTGAGCTTATTAAACATGTAGGAGAATTTCTGAACTAAAAAAAACCTCCCACCCACAAACAAAAAAACCAAAGCAGCAGATGCTTATGAAAATAGCAACTCTGCAGTCCTGCTGAGACAAAGGGAGTAAGTTTCTAAATGGATAACTCGCAGAAATTTTGCTTTTACTCCCATCTTCATGGCTTTCTCTGACCTGGGACAGGGTGTTTGCCAGAGCAGCTGTGCTTGTGAAGGACAAGATGAAATTCTTGGGATCTGGATCAAAGAAATTCCCAGCCTGATCCCAGGCTGGACATAAATGTGTTACAGTGACCTGTTTTTACCAGAAACTACAGGCCTCTTCTCACGTGCTCACTTGTTATACAAGAAAAGAATGAAGGCAGGAACTGAAGTAACAAGATGCTAAATTGAAGTGTGCAAGATGATGCTTTTTAATCATTTAAATAATATTCTTATCATACAGGGCGTGAGGGAGAAGACAATGGGGCATTCAACTGCTGAAGCCTGTTTTTTATTTTCACAGGTCCAAGCCTGACCATATTTCCCTTCTCGATGACCCTCAAATTAAGGAAATTGCACTCAAGCACAACAAAACCCCAGCTCAGGTTAATACTGGTCAGAGTTATTTTCCCTGCTGACATGTATTCTTCCCACTTGTGCTAAAGTAACTATTTACAGACATATTATGGAATGATAATATGGAGTTCCAGCTGTGGCTTGTACACAGTTTAATGCTTCAGAAAAATATTCTCTCTACCTCAGTTTAGTGATGGACAGAAGATTACCAGTGGCTTTGGGCTTTACCTGGCACACTGGCTGCCTCTCCACACAGCATCCCTGCCAATCCTGACCTCTTGCTCAACGCACTCCCATGTTGCCATCTCAGCTTCAGAGATGGAGAAGGATTTAATGAGCTTATGTCATAATCAGGAAGGGTTTAGGCAGTGCTTCTCCTCTGTGAGCTCTCTCTGATTACCAGCAGAGCTGCTCTGTGTAACCACACAGGCACCTTCAGTTTTCAGCTTTCAGAAGACAGGCAGCACTTCTCATCTGTAAATTCCCTGTGTGCTCCTGCAGGTGCTTATCCGGCTCCAGATTCAAAGAAACCTGAGTGTAATTCCCAAATCTGTCACTCCACAGCGTATCGAAGAAAATTTTCAGGTAAGAGGATACCTTACAGAGTCATTAATGGTATTAAACTACACAGGAAAAATACCCCCACTCTGCCACTGGTACAAACTACCCCCCTCAAACTTAGAACTGGAAAAATCTTTGTCAGATACCACACAGGTTATTACTTCTTTATGAATGCAAAAATCACTTTGAAAGTAAGGAGCCAAGTCTTCTTTTGAAGACATCAGGTAAGAGCTGACCCAATCATGATGCAGGCAGACCCCACCAGCACTGTAACCTTACACATTTATTCACTGCTCTCCACCCATGGGTGCCTGCTGCACATTTCCTAGTGCTTCAGCCTGCTTTTGGTATTCTTTCTGCAAATCAACCTTCTTGCCTCTTTGCAAACTGAAGTAACCCAGCTGTCTGGGACCCTGGTGCAGGTGTTTGACTTTGAACTGACAAAAGAGGAGATGGAGACCCTCCTTGGCTTCAAGAAGCGCTACCGCATCTGCGCACTAAGCGAGTGAGTACCTTCTCCTCCAGCAGGATTGGGTTGCCCTTGCACAGCCTCTGAACAGACACTGTTTGACGGCCCCACTTAAAACATCTGCTGGAATCTCACCCTTGGGTTTACTAGAGCATTGCCCGTCCTGTACAGGTTGGGAACACTGGGATTTCTGCAGGCACAAGGTTCTTCAGATACCCTGTACTGGATACGTTCCAAACTGCTCTCTGAAAACCAAAATCAGCTGGAAATTCCAAAATAAATAAGCAGCAGTTTTTTCCCCCTGTTTTCTTTGGCTCCTTTACATAAGGGACAGTCAGAGTAAATAAACTCCATTTTAAGAATGAGAGTTGTAAGTTTTTTTTGAAGGGAAGAGCTGTGCCTATGTACTCCTGCCAACGTTATTGAGGCAGTGCCTAGATAACGGAATGGTTAGATACAGGCTCACCAAGAGCTGCATTTTATTCAGTTTTCCCAGGTTACCCACTTGCCCAACAGCATCCTGTGGGCTTGGGAGTTCCCAAGAGAGAGGTTTAATATCTCAGGGAACTTTGGCTGAGCAAAAGACACATTTGAGAACGAGGTCACTGATAGATGCAAAGGTTGCAGAGCATTCACTTCCACTGCCCTGGGTACCCCAGGCAGACACACGTGTTTTCAAATGCAGTTGTTTTAGTTCTGCAAAGCTCTTACCAGGGGAAAAAAGCTTTTCCTTAAAACTATATTCTTAAAATGTTTTAATCATGCTTTCTTTTTCTAGATGCAAAAATCACAAGGACTATCCTTTCTTTGAAGACTGACATAGGCACCGGCTCAGATCCTCTGGGGGATCCGGACCATTTATTGTTGTTTCAAGCAATTTGCAATACTTGGTGTATTAATTCATAACAGAAGTGGAATATGTATTAAAAAAATGGGAGAAGGCAGCTCACAGGCATTCTGAAGAGTAATCTTCGAACACGGATGCATTTGCTTCCCTTTTTATCAACCAGCTGTATCAGTCCTTTACCTGCTCTTGTAACACAATTTTCAGTTGCAGCAAAATCTATATTCTATTATAATTTAGTAATGATAAAGAAGTTTAATAAACTCGTCTATTTGGATTAGGGAAAAGCAGTCTTTGTCATAACTATAAATCCTGACAAAGCTTAGAGAAAATTTAAACTCTCTGATTAGTTATATTTTTGGACAAAAGGTCGATACCTACACTATCTTTTAATTGTCAGTACAAGACAACCCATTTAACATCAGAAGATCTTTATGACATGACATGCTGCTGGAGATTGTTAGTTCAGTAATTTCAGTGTCACAGACTGAAAGCTCTTTAGAGGACACTGCTGAATTGTGATTCAGGAGCTCTTAATGAGGTTTCCTATTTATGAACTGCTAAAAACTAATAAACTAGTAGGAGATTTGTATGTTTGGTTTGTAATATCTGCAAGAGTATATAAATACTGCTTTTATCAGTAGAATGACTGCAGTTAAGACTGTGAATCTCCCCTAGAAAATCCAAAGTCTGATAAAGGAGACACACAGGAATTATTTTGTTTGGCAGCTGTCATATTTAGCAAGCAGAAAAGCTGGGCAACTTCACAGAAGCCAGCAGTAGATTTTCACTCTGCTGTACTGTTCCCTAGGTACTGTTTGCTTGTGTTCTGACTCAAAGGATGTCTCTGGATGCTGTTCTCTCTGGTTTAAAAAAAGAGTCAGTACTGCTGCAGCCCATGCTGGTGTTTTAATGAGGTGTCTGTTAATCAAGACTTCTTGCTCTTAAACTCTTAACACTTGACTCAAAACTCCTGCACTTGCTTTAGGCTCTGGCAGCCCAGAATAAGAACGACGTGGCTCAGCATTGCGTGCAGAGAGGAAGGACAATTGTGTCATTTAGGTTCAGGCCTAGGAGACACACTTCATGCATATCCTTTTCCAAATGGTTTTCTTTGTAGTTGATAAAGGAAATGATGACATATCTTTGAGCTGCTTCAGGCTTTTCCAAGATGTCTGAATAACAGGTGCCCTAGAAACAACAGTGCAATTCCCATCAAACTGGGATTTCCTACAGCAACTCTTCTAAAGAAAGAGGTCTGAAAAAATCTATCAGGGATTGATGCTGAACAGTTATAATGCAGTGATCTGGACAGGAAGATGCCTGTAATGGGCATTCTCTTTTTTTCCTCCTCCTGAACAGGCTACATCTAAAAGGCCACTTGCAGGAGGATATCATCCTAGATCCAATTAGAAAGTGAACTCCGTGGAAGGTGCTCTGCCCCCAGGTATTCAGCCTGTGGTCACTTGTCAATCTACAGCAGTAGCAGCAATACCCACTTAAAGCTGTAGTGCACAGCCTGTCTTGAAATATTCTCTACTTCATAGGAATTTTCTAACCACATTCCAATTTAATCACAGCTATCAGACTTGAAGCTATTGACAGGATGTTTATAGACTGTGGTAGGCAGGAAGTCAGACTAGATGATCACAGTAGCCATATAATAGTGAAAAATTCAAAACAAGTTAGAAGCCAGAGATTGTGCGTTTGTTTCAGAGACAATAGATCTTTTTCAGCTGCAGAGACTTTAGTAAAGGTAAAAGGAGAAGAATTTGGGTGGTGTCAGTTACTG
This sequence comes from Mohoua ochrocephala, assembly GCA_013398855.1. Classification (NCBI taxonomy): domain Eukaryota; kingdom Metazoa; phylum Chordata; class Aves; order Passeriformes; family Acanthizidae; genus Mohoua; species Mohoua ochrocephala. Next base: position 191,822 of record VZTA01018802.1, on the reverse strand, counting down.
GGAAATAAAGCCCCCCTGTTTTGCAGCAGAGGCACGGCCCTATTTACAACATGCCTTTCTAGCAGAGAGTTGCTGCCTCACAGCAAGCAGAGCTCTGAGCCTGCTGCCACGAGCTGTATGGAAAGGTTTATAGTATCCCAAATTAATTTTCAGTTTCTATCAGCTATGCAACAGTGCTCTTACACCAAACCCACACAGACATCGTTCCTAGTCAGCAGCGACATTATCTGTGCCAATGAGCCCAGTAAAATGAAAACACCTTAGCTTGGCATTTTGTCTTTGTATCACAACGTGTTGTCCCATGACTTCAGCTTTTTATTGTGGAGTTCATCCATTCTGGTAGAGTCATGAGTCATGATAGAGTCATGAAAAGTTCCAAAGGGGCTGGGTGAAAAACATAAAATGTTATGTCCCTGTTTTGGAGGGAAAAACTGGGTAACACAGGTAATGAACAATAGGCAAAAATCCAAAACTCTTTGCTGATCGTCGCTGCTCAAGTTTTCCATCTATGAGAATTCCAAGCTCTCTCATATTGAGGTCAACATCATTCAAAAGCAAACTGAATGAGAAGCCAAAGACAGTAAGATACAAATGTATTTCATGAACTTTTGGCATGCAATCCTGCACAAGAAGTACTGGTCCTTGCCCTCCCTCTGAATCTTACGCAAGATTAATTGTTATCACTCAGAAGGCTGATTAGGATAATCAATGGCCTAGGAATAATTTTTACAGTTGGCAATTAAATAGAGTAAGACTTTCCCTGACCAGTACAAGGAGCTGTGCCAGATGTTTATCAAACCTGGAGCAGCTTGGAAAGTGTGGCTGGAAACAGACCAGTTGTTATTTCCTCCACTGTAAAAACCACCAGCATCAAATGAATCCAGCAGCAAATAAACCCGAAACAAATAAGAGATGGCAAATCTTCACAAGCTGTGGGTGTGAAGCATCATTCCCTCGGAACATTAACACATTCAGAGGGTGACTGAACAAAGAGTTAACTGATGGCTGTTAAACATAAAAGGACGTAAACTGCTGTCAGAATATTTAAAGAACACTCCACTGCAGTGCTCAACTACTCATCTTCAGCAACTTATTTTGACCACAGCTGGAGACAAGATGCTGCAACATGTAGATATTTATTCTGACTCAGTTCGGCTGTTCTTATGAGCAACTACCAGCTGGCTTGTAATCAGGCCTGCTTCACTTCAGAAAAGCTAGATTTTGCATTCAGCTTTTTTTTTCTTTTAAGAATTTGGAAAAAATTTTGGAGTTTTGCAGATGTTTGTACTAGTGGTCCTGTAGCATGCACTTTTAACAAATTAAAATGCAGCAGCAACGTGGCCTATTTAAGAGTTTTCAGAGCTGCCTCACAGCTAAAATAAACAAGGCCCTGCCAGAGTAAGACAGGGCTCTGTACTTTTAAAGAAACCAAGGGCAAGGCAGAGGGGAGGGATGACAAATAGTTACTGACAGTTTGTAGATGACAAACTAAGGGAGTATTAAGTGACTGAAATGAAGATAATTTGTCCCAGTAATAAATGAAAATAATTTGTTCTGTGCCCCAGTTAAGCAAAAGACTCCAGATTTCTAGTTGTATGTTCAACACAGCGAATACAGATTAAAATCCAAGGACAGGATTTTCTTTTCCCATTTTGAATACTGTAGTTTCCTGTGCCCCAGATTTCACAACTCTGAAACAAGTGCATTCCACAGCATTTGTGAGTCTTGCGAGCTCAGCAAGAGGAGAGGTCCTGTCTCCCTCTTCCCTGAGGGAAGCAAACACTTAGAGAGCATCATATAAAAAGTGATTCCAGCCAGGCAGGCTTGTGTAGTTGTGTTCCAATATCAGAAGTAAAGCCATTTTCTCTCAAAGGAACATCAACTGCAACTTGAAACAAACATGCTGTGCCTGTCAGACTATCTGTGCTGTCCTACTTTCAACCAGCAGGATGCCAATTCCAAATACTTCTTGTATTCTCCTCTACTACCCACAAAAACTTGCAAAAACAGTATCTTGCCTCTTATCTAATAAGATAATTGCTGATTTTCTCTACTTGTTTTCCTTGATAAATCGGTTCACTATCATTCTTTGCTACCATGGAAATGGATCTGTCCTGTGAGAGCCACTTTCTTTTAAACATGAAATAAAGGCCTGCTAATCTGGTATCATTTGGAGCAGTGAGTGCAGCTGGAAGTGAAACAAATTTTGTGCAAGTACTGATTCCACCAGCTCCAAGGACATGTTTTTTCTGTTAGCTGCCCTCAGTCTTTCCTGTAGGCTGGAAATCCTCTTCCCAGGGTGTGCTACAGTATCACACCAGCTCAGCTGCAGCAGCAGAGTCCCCAGAATGTCTAGGAAGAGGCCGACAAGGTGGAGCTGAACTACGAGTTCTTAAATTAAGAACACAAAACAAAACATAACTACTTTTCATTGGAAGAGCTACAAGACTGTATTTGTCCTTAAAAATGTCTTTGATCAGAAACCCAGAGATCTGTCAAATCACAATACAAAAACAAATGCTGTGAACAGTTTTAGCAGGAAGAGCTCAGTTAGCAGGAATGCTAAGCTCCGGATATCAAACTCTTTGATCTTTCCACTTTACCTTTTAGGAGATGAAAGGAAATCTCCGCTCTTGAAGGCAGAGAGCATGGCACAAGCATGGGGGTACAACAGACTGTATTTTACTGTAACAATTCCCAGATCCACCTAGACTAAAGGAAGACTGCCTCTTCCTCTATCTCAGCCTTAATTATATCCACCCTTGGAGAAGCAATCCAAAACCATTGCGGGTGACAGGGCTTCCTGTCACTCCCTTCCCATGCTTTCCGACAACAGCCCGCCTTCTGTTCAAGCTTGTGCATCATCACCCCTGCACTCAGGTGCTTCGCCCTTTTCCCTCTATTCCCACTCTCACATTCCACCAAGATCCAAGCCCTCTGCCGGCTGAGTGCTGCACTGTGTCCCAGAACGACCCTTTCCAAATTCCTCCCCGCTAAGTCATCCAGTGAAACACAGAGAGCGCCTGTTACAATGCCACTCCACCCCGAGCGCTAGGCTGCTCTCCCTTCTGCTCCGGAGCACCTCTGTCTCCAAGTTGTCTCCAGTAAAATTCCTACCTCCAGAATGGAAAATTTCAGGCACAAACTTCCATAAAGTTACAGTGAAATGAAAACAGAGGAAACTAACAGAACCTGATGTGCTATTCTGGAAACCCTGACCCTCGATGTAACTTCTTGCCAGAACACACTTGACACAAAAAATGTTATTTGCAAGCAAGTCAACATTGCCCCAAACAGTTTTCTGTCACAGCTCAGACTAAGCAAAGAACATCAGCTCTCCTGGCTTTTTTAGATGCCTTAGGGCTCTTGTTTATCACATCAGAGATTCCCAAAAACACTCGCAGAGCTGAAGCTTTCTGTATGTGCTTTTAAGCCCAGAATTTAAAGTGATTTATAATCAATTTATATTAGAACAATCAGCATTAGAGGAGCATATTGCTTCAAGTCAAGACACTGATTCTCTCCTCATGTTTTAAGTTAACTCAATCTTGTCTGTTCAGCCTATTGTAAATTATTGTGACCAAAACCCATGCTTATTCTGGTTATTCTGGCATTACTTGAAAGATTTTTTAAAAGACTTTAAAAATTACCAAAAAAAAAAAAATCTGCTTTCTCAATGTAATGGTTAGTATTCATTAGAAAGAAAAGTTTTAAATTAGTATGACTCCTTAGTCGGACTCCTCTTGATCAGAACCAAGAAACAAACCACCTATTTCACAAACACTTTGCTATCAATTTGCCTTCATGTTACATTTTAACCTGGCCAAGTTCACTTTAAGGTTTTCCACGCAGTTATGGAATCACAATCCTACATTTACCATTTAGACTGATCATGCATGAACAGCCCTGGCGTCTCCCTCCCTCCATCTGTTCAGAGAGAACCCCCTTCCTTGCCAGGCCCACCCAACCTCCTCAGAGGGACCACTCACATCCCAGACCTACTCAGACATCTGAAAAAAACTCTCACAGGAATATGCAAGAAAGCCACCCCACATCAGCCACTGCTTTTACCAGTGCCCAAATGCATTTTGTGAACAGTCTTGAGCAGCTCTCAGGTGGCAACAGCTTTAAAACTACTGCATGCAAGTATTGTGAAAACCACAAAGGGACAAACACACCTCACGTGCCACAAGTTCAGTGTCAGCCTATTTTTCTGTGCACCCTGAACAAAGCATTAAGTTTCTGATCTGCTAGCTCAATGACACAGGATTTTCTTGGAAACCCACTTTTACTCTCTTTGCCAGTGGTATCTTGTACAAGCACAGAATTCCTTCCTGCATCATGTGCTCCCTGCTGGAGAGGGCAAGTTTTCTACTGCTCATTAAAACAACCCCATAGGATGCTGTGGAGGCTTCAAGTCTTCAGTGGAATAAGTTTTCTACTAGCCAAAGTACACTATCACCTCAGTAAAATAAAAACTGAATTAAACATGACTGCATTGGTTGTCAGAACCAAAACAGTTCTATTTAAAGAGAGGCACAAACAGACTCATTGGCCACAAGTTCAACCATGAGAACAGCAGGCAGCTCCCAGGGCACACGTAAGAAGTCAACATCAACAGATGATTTTGTGGGGGATGGTAATTTCCTTGCTTTTGTGTAATCTCTAGAGACAGCTGATATTATACAGCTGCTCCAGCATCACTACCATCAGAGCATTGCTGAAATAACCATCTCATTACACACAGTAATGAAACTGTATTTTATTATAAGCAAAACAGCTTTTATATCACCGAGAAACCAGGATCTATACACTTTTCAAAGAGCTACCCATGTAGAAACCACTTAGAAATCAACTTATACTTCCAATTAGAGGGGAAAAAAGAAGGTATGGAGTGTTACAAAGAAACAAAATCAACCCCAGAAGTAATCAGAAAAAAAAAAAGCAGACCTCGCTATGTAACATCTGCCAATACCCTGGTCCTTCCAGACAACAATAATCACTAGCTCCAATTCACAGTATTCCAAAATAAAAGTGACTGATTGTTCAAACTTGCTCAATGTTTTCTGCTTACCGATTCCAGACTTGCTGTTTCGCAAAGAAAACCTACTAGTCCACACAGCGTGCTCTTCAGAATCATTTCTGCACTTCCTTCTCCCAAAAAAGAAAACAGCACAAAGTCACCGAGTACATATACTGCATCTTTGTGGGGGAAAAAAGAAGGAAAAAAACATGGGGGTGTGGAGGGGTGTCTGATGCAGTGAAAAAGCTACATAGACAACTCATAGGCAACAGCAGAAGCGTATCTGGGAAGCCTGGAGAAAGGCAGGAAACCATCTTCAGTATTCTGCATTGAAAGGGTACTCCTTGTGATTTTTGCACCTGGAGGAAATCAAAAAGCAAAGATTAGCTGGTGTCCCTAAGACATTGCATGCAGCTGTAGCCACTTCAAAGAACCACCAAGGGAGGAGATGAACTGTATGAAAGCAAAGTCTGTTTCTCTTGGGGACATGCTGCATTCCCAAACAAAAAGATTTTGAGTGCCTTGTGCTGTTTGGGCTCTGAGCATCTCAGGTGATGGGACCTAGGTGCTTTGTAGCCCACCAATTCAAGGTTTTGCTCTTTATTGACAGGAAGACCTTTTCTGCAGCATTCCAAAAAAGATTCCATATCTGGCTCTACACTTCCAAGTTGCAAATCCTCACGTTATATTTTGAGTGTTCATCTACTTTCCCAACAACTCCTGAAGAACACACAGATTTTGTAATATATTTAAGTCATGGAAGAAAGACAAAACACCACAAGCAAAGCTAATCAAGATTTTAAGTCTGCATCATGCTCATTCCTCCAATATAGACAAGCAAGCCTCCTGTTGCAATTCCAGTCACAAAGTTTCTTGGCAACTGAACTGAAAGTGAAGTTTGCTCAATGCTCATCACGTTTTGGTTCATAAAATGAACATTTAAAACTCTGGAAAGTTATTTTGAGGATGACCCCATTGAAAAATGAGTCTGCATATCCCAAATTTCAATCAAGCCTACTATCTCTAACTTCATTTACTGACCTATGTGATAACTTAATTGCTTAAAGAAAAGGAACTGCCACTTACATGAACATTTCACAGGCTCTCCAGTTTCTATTAAAGCTGAGAATAGTTGCCATCTCCTCTTTAGTCAATTCAAAGTCAAACACCTAATAAGAGAAAAAGCTGGAAATCACCTCTTTGAACAAAAAAAGAAAAATTAAGAAAAAAAAAATCACAAAATTAAAGAACAAGTCCACAGTGTAGGGTGCTTGTTAGAAGTGACTGCTTCATGAAGGGAAAGGAGAAAGACTCCACCTGTTTGGATTTCTGAGACTCCTCTGGCTGGAGTGGGAGAGGGAGGTGAGCAGGAAGAGGCAAGAATTACAAAATCTCAAGCTGCAGTTACATATGCCAGGTGTTTTAAGAAGTTTGGGGAGCCCTGTGTTGCAGAATGCCTCCATCCTCCATTTGTGAAGGATGCATCTTTCTGTGCTGTGCCAAAGAACCACCTGCAAGACCTCTATGCTCCACCCAAAGCCACTAAGTGTTTGGAAACAAAATCCTAATAACCAGGTCCAGTCCAAGACCCCTGAATCAAGAGCAACAACACTGTTTATGGACACCAGGACTATTTCCTTAAAAGTGCTTGCTCTACAGAAGTCTTTTGTGTTGTGCTACTGCACTCAGGCCCCAAATAAACTGTCAAATGACTCATTCACATGACACAGAACAGGAAGAATCACAATGTGACTGCTCAGATTATCAGGGTATAGTGTTTCCCAAAGCTTTGTTCACTCTTGCTCTCCCACTGCAATCTTAAATTCAGCCCTCAGGAGACTGCAGGTAAACACAGGGGGAAAAAGCCCAGTCCTCTTGTCAGAAGAGCACCTGGCAAGGGTGAGACAGGATCACTGCTTGCTGTGCAGGGAGAAGCCAAGCCATCCCTGGACATGCCATGCACCCAGCTCACTCCTAACAACTCACCTTGAAGTTCTCCACGATGCGCTGCGGGGTGATGGATTTGGGGATCACAATCACATTTCTCTGGATGTGGAACCGAATGAGAACCTGCAAGAGGCACATCACTGCATCAGAGAGGGGATGGCTCTTGCTCCATGCCAAGCAGAGCCTGTTTAGCAGTTACTTGCTGTAAATGGTCCAATTCAGCAGAATTAACCCACTCTTTGGAGCTGCTTTTCAAATTATACCCGAATTCTACGCAGCACTTCCTGAAGTGCACACAGAGGAGTGATGGAATCCCACAAGGCCTCCTTTCTCCTCTCTCCTGCAGTTTAGTGACACTCAATTCCTTTCCTTCCCACCCAGACTTTCAGTAGGCTATTCAAATGCTCCCCTCTTTGCAACAGGACTTGAGATGGGAAGACAAACATGGCAGCATCTGAAGATGGGTCAAGAAAATGTTTCTTGTAATGGTCGGAGCACCCTTGCAAGCATGGAAGGCCACATGAGGAACAAAGCTGCACTGCTACCTGACACCACAGGTGACAGGGAACGGAGAGCCAGCCTGTCCTCTACACTGTCATTAGCTGTCCTTTATGCTGTGCTACAGGAAGGGGTACTCTGGCACCCACCCACCCACCTGTGCTGAGGTCTTGTTGTGCTTGGCTGCAATCTCTTTGATCTTGGGGTCATCCAGAAGGGAAGGATCCTCTGGCTTAGCCCTACACGGAGAAAAGATGATCAGTGGCAAGAAACCTCCACAGGTCCAACCTAGTAAAGATCTGCATCTGTACGAAAAATTAATGCTGCACATGTAGTCTCAGCACTTCCAGAATAATCCACAGCAGCTCCCTGGCAAAGCAACCTTACCATGGTCTATCAGGAGAGCCAAGGGGGCTGTAGGCTGTCACAGAAATCCCTTTGGATTGACAGTACTTGATCAGCTTCTCCTGGGTAAGGTAGGGATGACATTCCACCTGCCAACACAAAAGTATAGAGATTGGCAGTGACTTCACTGCTTTAACACGTTCCAGGGATTAGTTTTTAATCAAAGGCTAAAGTTTTCTGCTAATTTACAGTCTCTTAAGCAATACTGTGCAGCCTTTGTTTTCTCTGTGCCCCACCCCCTTTCTACTATTTATAGTAGTTCTCCTTGCAGTGAAGGGCCCAAGGACTGTAACAAAACTCCTTAGAACTCTGCTGATCCGGGTCATCTCCAGCATATGGGATGACCAGCTACACAATTGCTTCAATGGGACAGGAAAATGCACACCCAGGAGAGCCGTAAAATCACAGCAATGGGATTGCAGACCAGGGAAGCACACAGCTCTCTTTTCATCCCTAATTAAACACGCCATAATATTTTTTTACAGCTACCATATTAACTTCAATGCCAGCATTGTCTCGTTAGTCTTGATTTGCTTTGTGTCAACACTCACACTAAACACCTCCAGTCTGAAAATGGTGAGAATGGTTGCCTGCTACAGATTTTAGCCCTTCAGCCCAGTGCCCATTACAGACCTTTTATAAACACACACGCACTTAGCACGAGCTTCCACAAGAACAGCTACATAATGGAATACAGACTCCTTAACAGTGGATCTGTGTTCTGGCAGGTATGCAGCATGGCACAGGAACTATCCATGTGTCAGGAGGCAGTGAATGAACACGAATATTTGATACTTTGCACAGAGGGACTTTCAGGATAGTTGCACACCAGGGAGCACTCCTTTTCTTTCAGCAGGCAACATCAAGAACCATTTTGGCTACGCTGCCATTTGAGCCTCCTGCAGCTGCACTCTTAGGGCAGTCCCTGGAAACTTGTGCTGCTGGCAGGTGGAGCAAGGGAGTGCAAAACATGGAATCAGTTTACAGACTCGAGTGCTTTATTTGTGGTTCTAGCTGCCTGCTGTTATCAGAGGCCTGCATGCCTGTTTCCCCTCTGAGACATGTTGGAATATTAAACAGAACAGAGAGCTCCATTTTTAGGACAGATTATACATATTTATTTTGCTTCGGCAGTTGCAGAAAGACAGCTATTTAAGAGTGATAGAGCATCTAGTTTTCTCAAGTATTCAACAGGTAGAATTTATGCAACATAAGCAAGGCACAGTCATCCTCACCTGCCCACTGGCACTCAAGTTGGGAAATTAAATTAGGTACTAGCATCACTGTTATGTAATTACTACCTTGCCAGATTAATTTCTCACTACAATTGAAACCAACATGCATCCTGTCTGAATTCAAATAGAGAATGGGAACGACATGAAAGACAGTGGATTACATGTGAAATATCTGCACAGAGAAAGTGTTTCCAGGAAGCACTCTCACTATTAGCCCAACTGGTAAGTGAGAGTAACAGCAAGCTTTCAGGCTTGCAAGCATTTCTTCAGAAGCAGTAGCTCATGAAGGACAGGGGCCAAAGACCCAAGGCTTTGTGCTAAACTTGATTATAGTCAATAATCATTTATAGCTTTAGAGCATTTACAAGTGTGAGAGGTCCAGGGTCAGTGATCCTTACGCAAGAGACAAGAGTAATTATCACACAGTGATAGTGGCAATGAGGTGTGGGAAGATGTTGAAAGGTATTGTAAAACTTACACTGAGCTTTCTAGAAGTGCATTGGGACTGATCTTGCTCAAGCTACAATAAATGACCCAGTTCTACTAATCTGGTATCAATAATTGACTGCAGTCCTTCAAACACCACAGGAATCAAGGTCAAGCCTAGACAGGCCCCCACAGGGGTCTATCCTGGGACTTGTCCTCTTCAGCAACCTGTGCCAGTCTACGATCATGTCAATCTTGAAGGTGATGCCAAACTGGGGAACAACCAGCCAACACACTCAAGGGCAGGACTGCCACTTCAGAGGGACCCGCTCGGGCAGAAACAACAGGCAAACAAAACCCTGAAGGAATTCAACAAGGCTGCACACGAAGCCATGCACCTGGGAAGGAAAAGCCCCTGGCAATAACACAGGCTGGAACCTGACTACCTGCAAAGCAACTATGCTAGAAAACACCTGGGGGTCATAACAGGCTGAGCTGCACGTGAGCCAGTAGTGAGCATCAGGAACACAGCCAGTAAATCGTGAGAAGTGATCACCTGCCTCTAGTCACACTTGTCAGACCACCTTCATAATACTGTGTCCAGTTTTCCCTCTCCCCAGCTCCCCTCAGAAGCACAAATATTGACAGACTGCATCAATTCGGCAGAGAAACTCTAGGATGGGTAGGGTCTGGAGAACCTGCCATACTGGGAAAGGCTGAGGGAGCTGGGCTTGTTCTGCCTGGAGAAGGGAAGGCTTCAGGCCTCCTAGCAGCAGCTTCTCAGTACCTAAAAGGAGGTCATTCAAAGACGAGCCAAGCTATTCAGTGGTACTTGGAGGAAGGCAACAAATGCAAGCTGAAAACAACAGAGGTTGAGACTGGATATAGGAAAGCTCCCCCTCCCTGCCATACACTCGAGGGGGTCAGGCAGCAGAGCACACTGCCTAGGGAGGCTGGGCAGTCTCCATCCTCACAGGATTTCAAGGTGGATAAAGCCCTGGACAATCTGGTCTGATCTCAGGGCTGTTGCTCCTCTGAGCAGATCATCTCCCAAGGTCTCCTGCCATCGGAATTTTCCTAAGACTTCATTCAAGTTCTGTCTATACAACTTCTACTCTATCACCTACCTTGCAACTTCATTTCCTCCTTCCTCCTAATCCTCATTAAGTCTGAGCAGTCCATTGAGCACGTTCCTGATCAATTCCCTCAGTTATCAGCAAGAGGAACTGGCTTCCCCACTGAGGTGCTATGAAAAGGTCACCTAATTCTCTATGTACACATACACCAAGTCTTACTCTACTGCAAGGAAGTTTTTAGAGCTCATCTGAGTTCCCCCTCCTTTCCTCCTACAAGAAGGGATTTTGGAGCTGCTCATTGCCAGACTTTCAAGCAGCAGCACAGAGTTAATGAAAAGCCAGCACCTTGGCGTCCAGAAGCAGCTGGAGGGCGAGACTGAAGAATATGCAGTGTCTACTCCAGTCTCTCTTTCTAAAACCTTATTTCAAAGTAAGATCTTTGTAATTTTCTTTACAAAAAAACCCACAACAAATGACCACACAAAGAAGAACACCACCAAACATTTGCCTCTGCCACTTTGCAGCTTACCTGATTATTTGCAGGCTTGTACTTCAGCCCTGGCTTGTTCAAGATTCTTTCAATCTGCTCATGGTTGAAGTTGGAGATTCCAATGGCTTTTACCAGGCCGGCATCCACCAGCTCTTCCATGGCCTGACAGAAAGAAGCACAAAGTCAGCATCTAGTATACAAAGGCAGGGCCTGAAGAGCACATTCTTCCTTGTTTCCTTCATAAGAAGCCTAAAATAAGTGTTTAGATTTTCAGAGGTCAAGTTTGAGGGGAAAAAAAAACCCCTCAGAGCACTGGTGTATATGTGCCATGTCTCCCATGCTCAAAGGACTCATTCTTTCAGATTATGGAAATTCACAGCGAGTTAGAAAATGATGAATTGATATGTGACAATTTGCTATTGTACCAGCGAGTCCTTCCAAGTAATTCTAAGTACAGGAGATTGTCTTCTGTTCTCAGCAGTCTCTGATGCTGTCATTACCTTCATCAGTCTGAACTTTCTCCTGCTCTGGCTGAACTTACCTCCCATGTCTGAAGAATATCAGTGTTGCTGGGGATAGCCATGCCTTTGTCATCTACAGGGAACAGCTCCTCTCCTGCCTGTCAGCGAGAGAGAAATTGCTTGAAACACACATTATTAGGAGGTTAACACCAGCTGAAGACCACGATACCATAAACTCTTATTACAGGACAAACCAATCCTTATTATTATACTAATTATCTACATATGTATTAGACACTAATACTCACTATCTACAGTCTTCAGTCTTTTCTTTTGTTTTCACATGGTATTATGGCAGATTTTTTTTGCCTACAGCCAACCCAATATGGACAGATACTTCTGACAGACACTGTGTCTCCTGGCTCATCAAAATCCATATGGTGAAACTTAAGTCTCCACTTGTGATACAGAAAGTAGAATTATAGCTGGTTTACAAAAATCCACAGTTGTTACCTCATAAGGAAGTGTTTTAGTGAAATGCATAACAAGGACCCACTTAGGACTTGGAATGTGTTCACCTTATACTGGACCAGATTTCCTGACAGGTCTTTCATGGGGAGTCTCATTGTTCAAGCTGCTGGCATAGGGAATGTTAGAACATCCTGTATCCCAGTTAGGACTATCTGCCACGTATCAACTTCATTCAAAACCAGTTATTTTCTACTCATTCATTATTTACACCACAACACATTTTCACTTTGATTGTTCTGTCCATGTGAAGCTAATTTTAAAAATACAGATGTTATGAAGAACGGTTCATCTTGGTAGCAAGAGGTAGAAAGAAAATTTTGATCCAGCTCTCACTGAAAGACTAAGCTTGGACACGCTCAAACTGAGACATCAGTTCCTTTGCATGCAGTCAGTAGAAGAGTTAGGAACTAAAAAGTTTAACTCCAAGGCCTGTGGAATGCTAAAGCTCCTATAACAAAGGTCAGTTCAAGCTGGATTAAAGGACTCAGTGATTAAAGACAGAAATGAAAGACAAACAATCTCTTATTTTGTGATTCTGTGACATGCAGAGGAAAGAACTGTCAGACAGCAAAGCACAGCACTCTTCCTACAAAGAAGGAACCACACCATTGTCAGTTGAGCATCCTTTGGATTTGTAGAAGGCAACACAAGCAATAATCAAAAGGAAAGAGATATAACTTCTGCTTCCAGCAGGGAAATCCATCCCTAGGGTTCAAGGTCTGCCTCTTCCATGACCAAAAGGGCAGCAGATGCCATGCAAGCAGGGATCTCAGAGGTAAAAATCAACAGCCTGGCTCAGATGGCCACCGTAAAGCTGAGCACCAGCGCAGTGCTGGTACACAAGAGACACAGCATGATCTGTGCAGCTGGAGCAACCACTGGGCTGTAAAGCCACACAGCTCTTCAAAACTGCCACTCACAGACAAAGTTATGGGCACTGCTGTTACCGTACCTTGAACCCCAGAGGCCAGTGGATGAGGTAGAGATCCAGGTAATCCAGTTTCAGGGCAGCAAGAGTCTTCTGGCAGGCTCCCTTCACCAGAGGCTTCTCATGAAACGTGCACCACAGCTGGAGACAAAAAGCCAAGGCACATTGTGACCTCCTAGGTTAAAGCTCTTGGAACGCTTCTGTACTGTTCAGCAGGGTGCCTATCCCCTTTGGAAAGCGATGTGAAACCAGGTCATCCTACAGCTCTTCAAGTGGGGCTCGTTCTGTGAGCAGGACTGGCCCGGTGATACTGGGCAATGTGTGCAGTGGCAGCACACAGGACTGCATGGTGTCCTGGCAGACAGCAGAAGTAGTCCTGTTTCACTCATTAAGACTTAAATTAAAAAACACCTAATAGAAGGTCAGAGGGTGCATGAAATAGAATAGCATGACTTCATGCCAGAAAAAGTTGAAAGCATCACCCAAATTTGTGTTATGGGCCCTGCATAATTCTCAATACGGGATGAGGTAAAGTAGGAATCTCAGGAATGGCTTAAGTGACATTCGAATTATTCCATGCTGCACAACTAGGTAGGTAAGTAAAGAACTGGAAGGTTACTTTAAAAAAAAAAAAAAAAAAAAGGTATTCCCTGGTATACCCTATATCACCAGACCCATACCTTACTGACGACAAAGAGGTCCTCCCGTTTCACAACGCCTTCCTTGATTTTCCGCTGGATCCCTTCCCCAACTTCGTTCTCATTCTGGTACACATAGGCACAGTCGAAGTGGCGGTACCCGGCATCGATGGCAGCCATCACCGCAGCTGTTACTTTCCCTGGCTCGGACTGAAAAAAAGCGATGGCAAAAAAGCTCTCATCGACACAGCATTGAAGACCTTTCTCACGGCAAGACAAAACTAAGAAAATCACCACATCCAAAGCAATCCCCGACTAAAATAAAGCCAAACCCCGGCGGCGGCCTGGCCGGGTGTCGGTGGCGCCGGCAGCGCAGCGCTCGCAGGGCCCGGGCCGCGCTCCTTCCTTCCCCCCCTCGCCATCGCCCTCACGCCGCCAGCCCAAGCGAGCGCGTCCCGGTACCTTCCATGTGCCCAGCCCCAGGATGGGCATCTTGGCGCCGGTGTTGAGCTGCACGTAGTTCGCCATGGCCCCGCCAGCAGCAGCAGCAGCACCACCACAGCTGCCGCCGAACCCCGCGCCTTTAATAGCGAGCGGGCGGCCG
>VZTA01018802.1:155658-177553 GCA_013398855.1 Mohoua ochrocephala | reverse complement strand
GGCGCCGGGCCCGGGCCGCGGGGACGGGGCTGCTGCTGGGGCTGAGGAGCAGGCGGCGTCTGCGGCTCCATGGTGGGCGAATGTCCCGCAGCCCCCGGGCTGTGTCACACGGGCCCGGCCCCGCGGCTGCGCTCAGCGCACACGGAGCCTCCCCGCAGCACCTCGGTCCCCTGGAGCCACGTCCCCGGGGTGCGGGTGGCAGAGGGGACACGGGACAGAGCTGTCTCGCCGCGCCCTGAGAGCTGTTGGCGCGTTGTGTGCCTCAGGGCGTGGAAGCGCTGAGCCCTTTGCTGGAGCGGCGTGTCCCCGCCACAGGGCTGGTGGCCCGGGCTGGTCCCCCTTGTCGGGGTCTTGTGGCCCCGTGTGCTGATACAGCGACACGACGGGAGAAACCTCGGTGTGCCTGGCTCCTGAGAGCCGGGGGAAGCTGCTCCCTGTGCCAAGTGGGACAAACGCAGCTGCCACTGCGAGCTGTGGCTTAGGAGTAATTTAGGATAGAGTGAATCTTAAAAAAAACCCCAGCTTTATTTTGAATTTTAGAAGAGGTTTTTTGAAAGTGTTTTGAAAGTTGCAGAAGAGGAACAGTGACTTTTTAATGAGTGACATAATGATCATACTGTCCCCCTGCCTTTAGGGAGGTGCTGAGGACGCTGCAGAGTAAAATGCACGATTGTAATCATATGTGGTGGTGGCCAGCAGCCTCACATCAGAAAGTGGCTTTGATGCTTTTGCAGACAAGCATTTGCTGTTCTGCTGAAGACGTCACAGCGCAATGGAAAAACCCAGACTTGCCTGGGAGGCTTTGCTGCTCATTCACATGTGGAGAGTTCCTTCAGGTGCGAGCGTTCGCTCTGGGTGCCTCTCCCTGCTCTCTGCAGGTTCATGGTTTTTGCTCCATTTAGCTAAGGATGGCGAGGTAATTGGTTTTCCTCTTTAACGTTCCTCCTGTTTTGTGTCAGCACCATCAGGCATCCCTGGCAGGATGAGATGTGCTTTCACTCGGATCACAAAACCTTGAAACGACTTGGTGCTCGGGTTGAATTTTCCCTGATGGTTTCATGGCAGAGAGAGGCCTCCATCTTGTCACAAGAGGCTTCAGGCAGAAGTTCTGTATTTTGTTTTCACTGTTTGCTCTTGCCAGTTGGAGCCTTTCCCCTCAGAGCTGTGAGGCCAGTCAGCTTTCCGCTGTTTGCCTCTCCCGAAGGTCGGGTGGGGGCCTTGGGGGAGGAAGAAGTGCCGCACGTGTCACCCTGTGACAGCCAGCCTGCTAAATCTTGTGCCCTGTGTCCTTGATAACGTGGCCATATATTTACAGTGAGCGCTGACAATGAGGAACTGTGAGGGGGAGGAGGATCTTCCTTTCTTTATTTTCCCCCTCGATGCACGTGCACTGAAACAGGAGGGGTAATATCATGAGTTTTCAGTTTGTTTTGCTGACTTTGCGTTTAGGAAGTGTAATTTCACCACAGGTTGTGACTTTGGTGACCAGCAGTGTTTGGAATCTGAGAACAGGGCCCAAAATAATGGAAGTGGGTATGTCCTGGTGTTTACCAGAGAGGCCCAGTGGCCTGCTGAAAAAGCATGAAGGCAAAGTAGGGAGGTGACAGTGTTGCAAGGTGTGATCATCCCTACAACGAAGGGGAAGAGCTGCGGGGGTCTGCAGCTTCAGAGCTACCGACAGACACAGGCATAGCTCAAACCAGGGTTTGGAGGTGAGGGCGCGCAGGTTTCAAGCTTGAATCGCTGGGAAGCGCAGCAGGAATTTCTGCCTGGCTTGCAGGGGAGATTTATCTTGCTCAGTGAGGGGTTGAGTTCAACCTCTGGATGCCAGGAGGCAGATCTGGGGGGCTTGGCCAGCCCTGACTGTAGAAAACCTCGGCCTCTTTTTCACTCTGAGCTCAAATCAGCCCAGGAGCATATCTTGGTGGATCTCCCATATTCTCAGCGCTGATGATGCTTTTCGTCCTCATGCTTTTGTCCTTTAATTGCACCTGCTGAAACAACAAGCCCCAGGCACAGCCAAGGATGAGGAAGTGGTCCTGCCACCCTTCTGTGGTGATTATTGTGCGGGAAGGGCACGTTTAGTGCAGCAGCCTGGGCAGGGGGAAACCATGAACTGCCCCATGTTGGTCAGGACTGATTCTGGCCAGCTCTGAAACTGGTGCTGTACCTGGGGTGACTGAGCTCTGGCAGATGGGAGGCACCTGTGTGTCCCCTACAGTCCCCCTGGCCGGTGAGGAGGGCAGCAGCTCACTCCAAAGGGAATGGAATGGCTGCTGAGGGTCCTGTGGGCTGGGCCACCCCTGCTGGGTGGGCCACTGGCAGCTCTGGGGACACTGGCAGCCCTGGGGACACTGGCTGCCCTGGGGACACTGGCAGTCCTGGGGACAGCAGACTGCCCACCCAGGAGCTCTAGGACACGGCGAGCAGGACTGAGTTGTGAAAGGAAGCATCAGGCACCCAGCATCGCCCTCCAAGCCACCCTTGGTTCCAGGGAGGGACTGGGATGGCCTGGATGTAATCTGTGGTGACAAAGTGGGGGTGGAGAGGAGGACAGGGAGCGGATTGGTGTTTGGCTTCCTGGGGAAGGAGGAGAAAGGCATTTACTCATTTGCTCTTCTGTGGTCTTTTTTCTCTCCTCAGTACCTGAGTCACAGCCCAGAAGTGGAGTAGTGAGAAGAACTCTGGAAGGAGCAATGATCCTGGCCCTGGGAATACCCAGCAGTGGAAGTGGAGCAGCCAGTGCATGTCCAGGGGTGAGTACACACAGTGTGCAAATGCCTGAAGAGAGGAGGCATCTGGGCAGACCCGTGCCGTGTGGGAAGATGACTCGGAAGGGAGAGACAGATGCTTTCTCCCCTGGCATCTTGGGGGAAACTGGAAGCTGACGGCAAAGTGAAAACAAAGCCTCTTCAGGCAGCCTGAGTTGCAAGGTAAGGTAGGCCTGTGGAGGTGGGAATGCTGCTCCTCAGAATGTGAATGCTCTCTTGACAGTCCTTTGCTCAGAATGAAATTGCAGAAATATTGGACACTTGCAGCAGCTGTCCCTGCAGTGGCTGTGTCAGTGCTGGGAAATGAGCAAATGGGATACAGCTTTTTGCCTTGCAAGAGCAGAGTTCTGGGAAGTTTGGGCTCTCTGCTACTAGCAGGCACTGCCCTTCCCAAGGGAGGGAGGCTTTAGACTCCACCAGTGAAGGGCTGTGGGGAGCAATGGTCTGATCCTGCTGATCCCACAGATGAGACTCCCCCAGAGCTGCTTGGACTGCTGGATTGTGTTTACAGGCAAGAGGGAAGAGACCCTGAAAAAGTGGTGATCACTGATTCCGGGGCCTGAAAGCGCCAAGGTCTGAGCACAGTTACTACTGGTATCTCTTGATAAGCTGTTGGGATATCAAGGAGTAACTTACACACTTTGTACTGGATGGTGCATGCCAGGAGATGGGCAGATTAGTGGCACGACCAAGGATGATGCTGGGAGTTCAGCTTGGAAAACGTTTCAGAAGCGGTTGGAAAATGTGTTGGCTGTTGCAGTGTTGATCCTGATAATTTTTGTCTGCGGGAGAAGGGGTGGGTTTGGGCTGTGTCTTATGTTCACAGTGGTGAGGTGTTAACTACAGGGGCAAGGGCTGGAGTTTATAATGAATATACGGTAAGGTTATGATTATGTTAAAAGTGGAGTTTGAATAAGGGTGAAACAATTCTTAATGTATCTTTCAATTAAGTGCAGGGTGGAATGTAAAGAACAAAAATTGCAGACTGTATCAAGGGATGGCTGTGGTGACCTGTGTGGAGACCACTGAAACAGATACAAACACCCTGTCTCATGCCAGAATTTAAGCTCACAGTGCTGTGACTCAGGAATACTTCTGGAGACACAGGTGCACTTTTCGAAGGAGATCCACGCTGAAAGGACTTAATTCCAAGGGCACTGCAGCTGGTGGATGAGCCATGCTGGAACAAGGAAACCCCTGAAGGCTCTATGGCCACTGGGTAACCTGTGCTGGAGAAACTAAATGCACTAAAAAGACAGTGGTCTAAACTTTTGCATCATAGTAAGGTTGCACCTTTATTGTTCCATAAAAATGTGTATTTGATCTCAGCAGAGCTAAGTTCACCTCAGCCTGGGGATTACAGAAGGTTTTATGGGTTGCTTTGTTTAGGAAGCTGCAAAGCAAACGTTCTTGGATCACATTTTCATGATTTTGAGAGTGGAAATTTTAGACAGAAGTCCGTGAGGTGATTGCTTTCTCGAACAAAGGTCTTACTCTTTTGCCTTGAAACCCAGTGTGCAACTTTATGATTGTGTTTGGTCACCTGCCCAGGCGTAGGAAGCAGGAAGGTGACACAGCCCCAAAAGCAAATACCTCCTGCTATCACCTGGGGCTGTGGGGCCAAGGGCAGTGCTGGATGGGTGGCTGGGCTCAAGGGGGAGGCGGATGGAGCTGGAGGGGCATTAGGAGCGGCCGGGAGAGCGTGGCCCCGAGGCCGACAGGGCCAGCGGGGATGCCGGCACTCTGGGGGCTGAGCTGTCCGTGCCAGCAGCCGGACCCCCGGGCTGGGTGACAACAGGGACGTCCCGGCAGTGCCGGGGCTGGGGCCGGCGCGGGTGGCTGAGGGCTGGCCGCCCTCTGCTGCCCGCAGGGGAGTGTGCCCTGTCCCGGGGAAAATCCACACGCTCGGGAGAAAACCTGGCTGAAAATACTGCCGAGCACGCACCTGTGTGTTATCATAGTAAGGTTGCTTTTTTTTTTCCCCCTAAGAGAAAGTTTTTCCTAAGTAGGAAAAACTCCTTTCTCAGTTACTTCTGGAGTGATAAAACTGCTGGCCTTTAGTTCACATTTCTCAGATTTTTCTCCCATAACTGCCAACTATCCTCCCCAGTCTGTTGTGTCAAAGCAAGATAAATTTTAATTGTGAATGTGTCGTTCAAAGTCTCTCCCTTGCTAAATGTGGATTACTCGATCCACATTTTGACAGAAAATTATTACAGCCCCCATTTTATTATTTTGGAACAAATTTACTGTATTTTTCAGAAAGAATAAACAAAAGATAACCACTGAATGCATATGCTGGGACTTCACTGGCTGCAGGAGGAGAGATGCAATAAGAAAGCCAGATAAATTGATAGGAAGAATATCAGACCAGGCTCTGAAGGAGGGCAGGATATGAGCATCTTCAGTATTCTGCATTGAATGGGTAGTCCTTGTGAGTTTTGCCCCTGCAGGGAATAGAAGACTTCATTTTAGTCATAATTTTCCTTTCTGGTTGTGCTTAAAGAGGCCACTAAGGTGGGATCTGAACTCTGTAATTGTAGAATGGGCTCATTCCAGATTTGTTTTCCTCTATAGTAGGTGGTTTTTTGTACACTTGGAACATCCCAATGACTTCATCATTCAGGCTCTTGGCATTCTAGGCAGTATTTAGATGCCTAGAAAACTTCTGTGTATATAGTATTCATAACTTAGAGGTTTGGAGAAAAACAAATACTGAATGCTACCACTTACATGCTCATTGTATAGACTCTCCAGTTTCTGTTGAAGCTGAAAATAGTTGCCATCTCCTCTTTAGTCAGTTTGAAGTCAAACACCTAACAAGCGAAACAGCTGGAAATCACCTCTTTGAACAAACCAGAGGCTGCAAGCAAAATCCACAAAATTAAAGAACGAGTCTGCAAGGGAGGGTATCTGGTTACAAGAAATGACTGCTTCGTGAAAAAGGCATCTCTGTGTATCACCAAGAATGCATTGGCAGAGGGAACAGAAAAGTGCATCCAAAGCTGCAATTACACGTGCCAGCTGTTGCAGGACACTTGGCAAGCTCTTGCCACTTGCGAAAGATGCATCTTTCTGTCCTAGAAACATCTACAAGACTTCCATATTTCCCTTAATCTATCTAGGCTTTTTGAAATCCCAATGACCAGCTGCAGTCAAAGACCACTGAATTAACAATGGAGCGACATGGTTTGTGAACACCACAACTGTTTTCTTAACACTGCTTGCTCTACATAAGCCTTTTGTGGTGTGCTGCTGCACTCAAGTGCCAGTGGAGAACCATGTGGCGATTCATCTGCAGTCTGCAGAGCACATGGCACCACGTAAAGCGACTGCTGAAATTATCAGTATGCTGTTTCCAAAAACACTTGGTTCATTCCTGCTCTCCAATTGTAACCTTAAGTTTAGCCCATGTGTAAACAGACAAAAAGCCCAGTGTTCTTGCCTGAGCAGGAGCTGGGAAGAATGATAAAGGATCACTGCTTGCTGTGCAGGGAGAAGCCAAGCTATCCCTGAGGGGCAGCACCCAGCTCACTCCTGATCCCTCACCTGGAAGTTCTCCGCAATGCGCTGTGGGGTGACAGATTTGGGAATCACAATCACATTCCTCTGGATCTGGAAGCGAAGGAGAACCTGCAAGAACAGAGAACTCAATCATTCCTCCTGCTCTGGAGGAAGCAGAGCCTGTTCCAACAGCTGTTGTCCCTGTTTCAAATCATTCCTGCAGCCCTGGTTGTCCTGCCTGGAGAGCAAGGAGGGAAGTGGTGGGGCCTCACGTGAAAGGCCTCCTTTCCCATTCAATTTTGGGCCAGTCAAGTCTTCCTGCTCACCCAGGCTTCTATCAGGATTTCATTCTCTGCAAGAGGACTTGAGATGAAGGCTGAAACATTACAGCATTTGAAGATGGGTCAAGAAAATGTTTCTTGTAATGGTCGGAGCACCCTTGCAAGCATGGAAGGCCACATGAGGAACAAAGCTGCACTGCTACCTGACACCACAGGTGACAGGGAACGGAGAGCCAGCCTGTCCTCTACACTGTCATTAGCTGTCCTGTGTTACAGGAAGGGGGACCCACAGTCTGGCATCCACGTACCTGGGCTGTGGTCTTGTTGTGCTTGGCTGCAATCTCTTTGATCTTGGGGTCATCCAGAAGGGAAGGATCCTCTGGCTTAGCCCTGCACAGAGGAGAGAGAGCACCAGAAGTCTGTTTTCAGATCAATGGCTAATAGTCCACTTCCTGTCTCAGTGCTCCAAGCGTGATCCACGCCAGCTTCCTCACAAACTGCAACCTTACCATGGCCTGTCAGGAGAGCCAAGGGGGCTGTAGGCTGTCACAGCAATCCCTTTGGATTGGCAGTAGTTCACCAGCTTCTCCTGGGTAAGGTAGGGATGACATTCGATCTGCCAACAGAAGAGTATAGAGATTGACAGGACACAGCTGTAACTCACTCCAGGGACTATCTCCTAATGCACTCAAAGGCTGGTATTTGTCCTCGTGTGCCAGTCTTTGCAAGGTGTTACTCAGCCTTAGTTTTCTACAGTGAGATTTCTTTTTGCTCTGGGGAAAGAGCATTTCACAGGGCTCATCTCTGGGTTCTTTGGCCCTGGTTCTTTGGCGTGTTCTGAGGTCCTTCTCAGATTTCTAAACAGTGTCTTAGAAAATATTGAAAATGCCAATGCCTTGTATATTCAGCAGTAATGTGGAGTGGGATGAGAAGGACATGCTGCATCTGCTCTGTTCTCCCCCCCTTGTCTGTTCTAGACATAAAAGCCCCTTTCTCGTGAATTTGTGTGAATGGATTCCATAGTTTTGGGCAGAGATGCTTTTTTTTTTCCTTTTAGCATGCTCTTTTTTTGTAACTACATGGAGAGGAAGGACTGGCAGGCTCTGGAGACTGAGTGAACTTAGTACTCTTAGCGAACATGCAAGAAATACTGATTTCAGAACTGTAAGAGATATCTGAATCTGTCCCCTCCTTGAAGGGATAAACTTCTGCAGCTCCTGCATGCAAGGGGACAGTGGCTGCTGCATGCAAAGACTAGGTGGGGTTTTTTTTTGATATGTGTGTATACAAACACTTTATTTTTTATTTTACATAAATCAAGGTAGATACCAAGAAGTCACTAGTGTGTCAATAAATGCTCTGCTTCTGTATAGACAGTTAAAACTGTTCTTCCTTTTTCAACTGGGTGACTGAATTGCGGATTCCTGCATGGGAAGAAACACGTGTTGTGTGAACAATTATCTGCTATTATTAACAGGTTGATGCCATTACTAATAACAAAACAAGTATTTTAAGCAGTTCTTGTTGTAATTTGTGTACCACAACTGCATTCCCTATCAGGACACAGATCTACAACATCTTTATGTGTACTCAAAAATAATCACCGGGTGTCATTGTGCTGTGTCTGCTTTGTTCTCCCTTTTTGCATCTCCTCATGCAACTGTAATTGGAGCTTTATAATCCCACAAATCCAGTCACCTGCGGTCACTTTGCAGCTCACCTGGACATTTGCAGGCTTGTGCTTCAGCCCTGGCTTGTTCAAGATTCTTTCAATCTGCTCATGGTTGAAGTTGGAGACACCAATGGCTTTTACCAGGCCACAATCCACCAGCTCCTCCATGGCCTGACAGAAAGAGGAGCACAGTCAGCACCCAGTATACAAGGCTGAAGGAATTCTTCCTGGTGTGGCTTCGTTTCCCTTCGTGGGCAAGGAAAGACAACTCTTTGGAGCTGCAAAGATTGTCTCTTGGGGGAAAGTGCACACTGGTGTATTTGTGCCATGTTTTCCATGTCGCCCTAACCCAAAGGCTCCTTTCTTGAGATGGCAGAAATCCACTCTCAGTTATTTACACATGGGAAATAAGGATAACCAATAATGAGCCAGCACTGGAGGGCTGTAAGTGCAGGCTGTGGGTAAGATCACAGCCTAATTTATTTCAGCAGAGTGTATTTGAGCAGTTTAAGAACAGTGGTGAGGACAGTTCTGTTTCTGTTACGGTCAAGCAGTCTGGCTTGCAGCTTCACTAAAGATTATCAGCTTCACTGAGCATGATGTTTTGAAAAGCTACATTGTATATGGTGCAATAAATACATAAGAACTTTGTGACTGCTGAAGGTAATGAAAGCATGGAAAAGACTGCCAGTAACAGAAAACATGATTTCCCACTGTGGCTGAACTCACCTCCCATGTATCTAGAAAATCCGTGTTGCTGGGGATGGCCATGCCTTTGTCATCTGCGGGAAACAGCTCCTCTCCTGCCTGTCAGTGAAAAAAAATGATTGAAACACTCTTTTTATTGGCAACTTAATACCAAGACAACTGAAGACCGTGATGGCTTTAGCTACTAGTACAGAAAATGCTAATATTTGTCTACACTGTTCTTGGCAATTTTGCCAGCAATCATTCCTAGTAGGAATGATCAGGAGTCATTCCTGCTGCTGGGAACGTCGGATGTATCTCCTAGACCCAGCAAAGTGGTGACTCACTAGAACACATACAGATAAACAAGTCACACCTCTTGTGGAACAAAGTGGAACAAACAAGCTTCCTGCACTCCTCTGTTATGCCTTTAAGAGAGAACTGGTGTTTTTGAAGGACCTGTTAAGGTCCCAGGAACATTGAAGTCAGGTTTAGGCTGAGCCATATCTGCTGAACAAAGTATTATGTAAACAGCCAGGTGTCCTGTGAGGGGAGCCTCAGTTTAGGTCGGTGGCACTAGGCAAATCAGAGCACCTCAGATGCACAAACTCAGAAACAGAACCTCACATCTTCACGTTGCTCCACATCCAGTGTGCAGATGTCAGAGGATTATGCCATGACACCTTTACTCAAGGTCTTTGTTCACATAAAACTAACCATGACAGCTTTGCAAGTATGACAAACAGCTGACGAGCTCAAAAGCAACAGTTAGGATGGAGGTCTTAAACTGTCTGCAGCAGAAGGAAAAAGCCAAGACTAGACACAAACTGGGACATCAGCTCCTTTGAAATACATGAAGGATGAGATGTATTTCATGTACTGCTGACATGGATGTCAGAAAGTCTCACCTTTTGAAATCCAGGGTCTGTGGAACAACTGTAAGGCTCCTACAGCAAAGGTCAGCTCAATCTGCACTGTATTAAGGACTCAGTGATTAAAGAAAGAAACGGAAGACAGAAACATTCTCTTGTTCTGTGATTCTGTAACATGCAGAGGAAAGAATTTCTGTCAGGCAGCAAAGTACAGCCCTCCTTCCCACAAAGCAGGAAAGGATGATTTAGCCAAAAGTTAAGTAGCATGAGTCAGTCTTGCAGTTGGGAGGCCTGACCTTAGTGCTGGCTCTGCCTCCCCGTTATCAGGAGGGCAGAGGACGCTGTGCAGGCAGCGGTGTCGGGGCACAGATCAGGGGCCCGGCTGTGGGGGCAGAGGAAAGCTGGATGGGCAGCGCCGGGGCAGCGCTGGCACAGCAGGCACGGGCTGTTCCTGCACCGCAGCAGCAGCGGTGCTGCCAGTGCTCCTGGCACTTCTGAGGAGCTCTCCCAGGAGAGAAAACTAAGGGCCCTGCTATTACCTTGAACCCCAGAGGCCAGTGCATGAGGTAGAGATCCAGGTAATCCAATTTCAGGTTAGCAAGAGTCTTCTGGCAGGCTCCCTTCACCAGAGGCTTCTCATGAAAAGTGGACCACAGCTAGAGAAAAAAAACAAGGCAGACTGTGACCCCCTGGGTTAAATCTCTTTCCTGAAGAAGGAAAAAAAACCAGCACACTTTCTGGGACCAGTTCTGCTTAACACATATTTTGAACAGTCCCATGAAAATGGAGAATGCGGAGCACATCTTAGATAAATGCTCTACAAAATAGTGACAAAAAGAAGTTTCTATCAGTATGGGCCTGAACTATTCTCCTAATTACTCCACACTACAGCACACAGCATTTCCCCACTGCTCTGAGTTTCCCTCTATGCATATGTCGTCACAAAGCAGGCTTTCCCCTGGATCCTAGGTCACCTTACCTTACTGACAACGAAGAGGTCTTCTCTTTTCACAACACCTTCCTTGATTTTCCGCTGGATCCCTTCCCCAACGTCACTCTCATTCTGGTACGCGTAGGCACCGTCAAAGTGGCGGTACCCGGCATCGATGGCAGCCATCACCGCAGCTGTCAATGACCCAGCTGAAGGCTGGAAAAAGAAGGTTAAGGTCCCAAATCAAAGCATACAGGCCATTTCCTAGTTCTCTAGCAGCTAAAGAAACACATACAATGGGGTTTTAAGTAGAGTTTTCCCGTGCCATATTCTTAAAGCTCTCTTCATCTTACAAATGCAGGCTGCTGGGTCTGAAGCCAGCCTCCAGCCATTTATCCATAGCCCCAGTCCCATGCAGGCTGCTGGGTCTGAAGCCAGCCTCCAGCCATTTATCCATAGCCCCAGTCCCACGCAGGCTCAGCCAACAGCCAGGCAGAGCAGAGCCCCCAACACCAGGGCAGCTTGCCCGATATGGACCAGGGGGAACCGAGTTTTGTGCTGGGGAGCTCTGCAGTGCCTCTTGCCCAGCACTCCTCGCTTCCCAGTGCTGTGTCTAAGAAGAGAAACAAACTGCCCAGCTGGGAGAGTTTTAGTTCTGTGGGGAGGGCAGTGGTCTACACCTTAGTCATCCACATCACTTTGGAGTGTTGTACTGTGATCTAGCCCAGCTCATCCTGGGGCACATCCCAGGCTGCAGTAATTTGAAGTTATGTCAGCTGCTTCCTTCAGAGACAGAGGATTTGTGCAATTCTATGTGTTTCTGTACCCCAAAAGGGCGTGTAAGAGCTGTGCACAAAGAAATGTTGGCGTATCTCGTTCATACAAATCCAGCAATGTTTGTTTCAAGGCATTGTATAGATCAGTGATTTTGTAGTCATCGTAACAAGGGTGCAAACCTCTTTGTCAGAACTTGTTCGAAACGCCTGAATGGTCTTCTAAAGCCGTACCCTGTAACCAGATGATTCCCAGGGACCTCGCCCAGGATTACAATTACTCAGCACGGAAGCAGCAAGGAAGTGCTCCGGTGCAGTGGCACGGGAGCCTTGGCTTCGGGAAGGGGCAGGGAGAGGGGCCCGGGAGGCTCCGGCAGCCCGGTCGGGATAGCAGGGGATGGATGGGATCCGCGCATCCCTGGCGGGTGCGGGAGGGACGGAGCCGCCCTCCCACGGACCGGGGAGACCCAAGGGTCACCTCTCCCCCGCGGCAGGAGGGGGACGGCAAGGACGGAGGGCACACCGGGGAAAGCGGCTTCAAAAGCAGCGCCTGGGCTCTGCCTGCGGAGACCCATCGGAGGGACAGGGCATCCCCGGCGGCATCCCGGGCGGGGTGTCGGGGATGGCGGCGGGGACGCGTCACCGAGCCGAGCTGCCCCTGCTCCCCGCCCACCCCCGAGCGCTCCGGACCCCTCCGGAGGAGAAGGCACCGGCTGCGGACCCAGCCCCTCTGAGAGCGAGCGACCGCGGCCCCCGTTACCTTCCATGTGCCCAGCCCCACCATGGGCATCCTGGCGCCGGTGTAGAGCTGCACGCAGTTCGCCATGGCTCCAGCCGGGAGTGCTGCCCGCTAGGACCGCCCGCCGAGCCCTTTAATGACGGCGGTGCCGTGCCCACCCCGTCCCGGGACCCGCCCGCCCGGGAGAGCCACAGCCCTGCGGCTGCGGGGACACCGCGCTGGGCCAGGGCAGCGCTGCTTCTCCCCGAGCCCCCGCAGCTGCTCCGTGCGCTCTGGGCTCCCTCCGAAGGTGGGATGATGCTTGCGATAACAGGAGGGGGAAAGTGACCTCCTTTGTAGGAGTAAATTAGAAAGCAGTTATTTTAAAGAAGAATGTTATTTTTAGTGTTAGGAGAGGCTTCTTTTAATGTTTTTTGAAAGTTGCAGAAGAGTAATAGATGTTATGGTGAGGCCACCTGAGGAACTTTGCTGCACGCTTGGAGAATTTATTCAGGTGTGAGCATCAGTTGGGAGTATAATGGTGCATTCTTCTCTGTGTGCCTTTCCAGAGCAGATGTCCAGCTGCTTTGTAGCTCTTTTTTGCCCCGCTTACCTGAGGGCAGACAACAGTTTGTCCCTGTAATCCTCCTGTTTTTTGTCAGCGCCATCAGCCATCCTCAGCAGGATGTGATGTTTCAGTTAACATCACAAAATAAGTTATGTAACACAGTGTTTGCCTTTTACTTTTTTTTTTTCCTGGATTCCTTCTCTGTAAATCTGCTCTGAGCATGCTCAGACTCTTGGGGTTTAGTTCAGAAGACACTGAAATCAATAGAAGGATTGTGATATTAGGAGTGCCGGTGACAGTATTAAAACCAAGCTGTTTGCATGAGAGGCCTGCTGCCATCCTAGGCTGGGGGATTTTGCATTTCCCTTTTTCCTTCCTACTGTCCCTCCCTCAGTTCAGGAAAACATAGCATCCATCTGCAGAGCTGTAGGAAAGTTCCAGTCTTCCCAGTCTTTGCTGGCATTGTGCTTGGTGGCCATTCCTGCTAAGCGCTGCTGATGCTGGGTGAGGGACCGGAGGCAAGGTTAACAGAGGGGCAGAACTGGTGTGCAGAGTGAGTACTGTCAGAGAGGGGGACTGTGTGGTGTCAGCTGGGCTCAGAGATCAGTTTTCCATGCCTGACCTCTGTCTTTATCTTAATTATTAGCAGAAGTCGTGTGGAGACCTGTCCTGACAAAGACCTGCCCTTCACAGAGGCCACCCTGTTTTGAAACACCGCAGTGATCACCTGCACTCTCAGTATGCTGTCCACTTCTGGCTGATGGCGACTGCTAGAAGTTTATGCAATATGCACTTCACAGGGGTTTTTTTTTCAAAACAAAATGTTGAGTCATGCCTGTGATTTCCTTTTACAGGGCAGATGAAGTACCAGTTTGCTTCTGCTCTCCTTTGTGTTTCCTGTATGCTCAACATGGTGGTGGTGTGCTTTGACTCCAGCTGTAAAAGGTCTCCATATAGCAACCGGCAGAATCAATCAGATTTTTACAGTGCTTTCTCTGTGGCCTGAGAAAGCAGGGGCTTGATTTTTCCCAATGGTTTCTTCACTGAGAGATGCCTCTGTCTTTTAGAAAGGATTTTGGGCAGAAGGTTTGCTTTTGCTGTAATGTATCCGAGGTCCATTGTCCTGTCTCTCTCATAACCAAAATGCTCAAGCCAAAAGCACAAGTTTTGTTCACACCTCATTTGAGAACAAAAGCTGTTTGCTTTTTTAGCCACATAAAAAGGCCAAGTTCTTTTTGCATTTGTCATGGGGTAAAGGAACAGCAGACAATGTGATAGGGCTAAGTTGGATTCACCAAGTGCATCAGTGGAGGAAAAGCCTGGCAGGGGGAATGTGACACATGCACTGAAGGAGTCCTGGTACATACAAGCTCTGGATGATAAATCAACAGGAGAACGATACCTGGAAATATTCACAACGTATAATAGTGTGTGCCCCTCATAAAATACTCCAGTGAGTCAGCGTGGCCTCACCTGGGGGAAATAGAGCACTCAACTCTGACCCGTGTCAGGCTCTGGGCAGTGGCTCAGCGCTAACACATGCTCTTGCACCTCGTGTCCTCAGCATTTTGGGTATCTGCATGGGTGTAGTCATGTTTCCCCATAGTCTGTTTTATTGAGGGCTTGTAAAGCTAGATCGATGTCAGCACAGCCTGGCAGCCAGATCAGTCCACTTTCACCACAGAGCTTTCTAGCACTTCCAGTTACTGTTCTCCTGGCACTTTCACATCCTATGTACAAAGACTCCTCCCACAGTTCTTGTCTGCACGAACTGGTCAGTCATGGTTCATTATATCCAGTTATTTTAACTCCTCATCACGGCAAGTTCTTGATGCTCCTGTGACATTCAGCCTCTCAGCCTTTCTGTCACCTGTCAAGCACCTGTCCTCCATGCACTCATACCTACAAACCAGTGATGTACAATGCAAATAGCTCAAGCTTGTCTAAGTTTATTCACCCACTGAATACGGAGTTCAACAGCAGTACAGCACAAGCACTAAGTCAGTCAGCATTAATACTATTAACCTTCACAAAAGCTGGTTTTTGTTAATTGTCTTGTTCTCAGGGAAGGCACCGGACCACTCAGTTGCTCAAGACACAACTCAAACTTCACGTGCACTTGTCAGACCCCACAGCTTGGTCTGGTGTGGATGTTACGGATCAGAATGCAGGAGATGTTCTGCAGGTGCCCCGTGCCCACCAGCCCAAGGCACTGTCTCAGGTTACAATGTAAGAATTAACCAAAAGTATGTATTCTATCACCACCCCTTGAAACCAGGTGGGGCAGGGTTCTTTATCTCTTCCATGACACATCCCTGATAACTCTCTCCAGGGGGATATCTTCTGTTAACCTCACTGCAGGACTCATAAATTGCATCATCCCATTGTGAGATGCTCCGCCCAGGGGGAGGAACCAAGCATTCCTACCTGCATATAATCTGAGGTTTGGAACACCACACTCAGCCCTTACCTACTGGATTCCCAGAGGACAAGAGCTACATAACCACCACTGGACCTTCAGAGGACCAGACCCTTCTACAGGACCAACATTTCAACAGAACCACACTTATCACCCCAAGAGGACTGCAGCCACCCCTCAATCGGACTGCTACCACCACCCTGCCTGGCAGGGTGTCACCTGACTCTGGCAGGGTTAAGGCAGTACTTCTGTATTATTGCCTTGTTATATACATATTACTAAAGAGCTGTTCTTCCTATTTCCCATATATTTGCCTGAAAACCCCTCAATTTCAAAATTATATTAATTTGGAGGGAAGGGGGTTACATTTTCCATTCCAAGGGAGGCTCCTGCCTTCCTTAGCAGATGCCTGTCTTTCAAACCAAGACAGGGACATATGGACACCCAAAGTGCCACACTGTCAGCACACCTGCCAGCTATCCCAGCACTGCCCAGCCAGGCTCACCTGCACCCTCCACCAGGAGGGAGAGGCTTTGTCAGGGGAGAGCTTTACTCACGCACAGGGTTACAGCAGAGACCTGCCCCGGTGAATCAGCACAGCCTGAAGGGAATGTAACACTTGCTCCACTGTCAGGCTCCAGGCAGCAGCTCAGTATTAACATGCAGCAGTTCCACCACTCACCCTCTGTGTCTGTGCTCTATCAGACACCTGCTTAACACTGTCTCCCCTCTCCCCCTGGTCTCTGTTACTCTGAGCTTTCAACAGCCACATACCAGCACTGGCTACCAACCAAATCAGTCCAGAGTGATACCAATGTAGAGTTTCCCAGCAGTTGCAGGTGTTGGTCTCCTGTTGCTTGTCGACCCACAGTCCATACTAAGGCTTCTCCTGCTCAACTGTTCTTTTCAGCATTGCTCTGATACCAAACCATTCAACTTTTGATCAAGACAAGATCTTGATGCTCTTGTGACCTCAGTTAAAATTGAATAGGGATGATTATTTCCAATTGCATTGTTAATGCAAGCTTCTTGGTTTGTTAATTTTAACATTAGAATAGAACTTCTAAGCCAGCAGTAATCCAATCATTTTTATTTTGGTCAAGAATGAAATTGAACATCAATCTCTGTCCAGTTTCAGCCTGTAAAAAATGTGACTGAAATAAAGCCCAGTACGAGTTGGTATTCATCTGTAGGTCTGGACACTTCTCCCATTTATTCTTCTTTCCCAGAAAGCTTTGGGCTGCGCTCTAGAAGTAAAGCTAATTTTATCTTTTACCTCCAGGCAGTGATTATGTGATTATTCAGGATGGATCTTTCTCCTGCACTCACATATCCTTAACCCTGCAGCCTTAAGCAGTGCTGATGCAAGATAGAAGATAAAATCAGTTGCTAGCTCCTTCTTCTGTTTTCTCCTTTGCTATTATTTCAGCCATGCAGAGACGCTCATGTAGTGAGAATTATCACAGCCCATATTTTGCTCTTCAGAACAACTGTACCATTTCCTTCAGAACAACTGTACTGTTTCCTTCCACCAAAGAGAAAAACCCAAAGTCACCGAACACACATCCTGTGCCTTTGCTGGCAGGAGGGATGCAGTGCGTAAGCTACATAGTGTACGATTTGAGGCAAAGGTAGCAGCTCATTAGACCCTGGAGGCCTGAGAGAGGGCAGGAAAAAACCCCATCTTCAGTATTCTGCATTGAAAGGGTACTCCTTGTGATTTTTGCACCTGGAGGAAATCAAAGAGGGAAGATTACTCAAGGCTAAAATAATTGCTGTTCAGGACAACAGTGGCTGTACAGAGGAGCCTTCAAGGGAGGCTCTGAACTGAGTAACTGCAGAGTGAACTTAAGAGACTCAGTAGTATAGAAACAGCCCTATGGGACCAACAAGTTCCAGCCTTTTTCTATTATTCAGGCACTGAACAGTGGTAGGACCAAGCTACTTTCTAGATAAAGAGTTAAAACTCACGCTGCTTACAGAGACAACAGCAGTTTCTGCGGCCTTGCAGCCAAGGCTTCCTGTCTTGGCTTCCAAGATGCCTATCTGCAAGCAGCTGTGCTTTGTACTGCATAAGAGATGGTCCTTCCCCACCACAACCACCTGTGTAAGAGCTGGCATCAATTTACAATACCCCACAGAAATAAATTACTGCAAGTTTAAAACTGCCTAATGCTCATTTCTCCCACACGGACACAGCCAAAGTTATCAATGAAAAACCTCAGTTTGGAATTCCAGGCACACAAAGTTTCCTGGAGAATGGATTTACAGTGAACGCACAGCATGACTTATACTTATCTTTCAGTCAATAAAGTGAAACAACAGATGCTTCATCCCCCAAATTATTTCAGATTTCAACATATACCCGATTTAAACAGCTATACGAGTTCCTACGAGATCAGAATAAAGATCCCTGAAAATGTAAGAATTTGAAGGACACAAACTGTCACTTACGTGACCATTTCACAGATCCTCCAGTTTCTGTTCAAGCTGAGAAGGGTTGCCATCTCCTCTTTAGTCAGTTCAAAGTCAAACACCTAAAAAGAGAAAACGTCTTTGAACAAATCAAATCAGAAGCAAGACTCACAAGATGAAATAACAACTTCTTATCAGAAAGGATGCCGGTTACAAGTGATGGTTTCATGAAAGAGGGAAAGGAAAAGAAATATCTTTGGATTTTCCAGACTCTACTGCCAGAGGGAAGAAACAGAAGAACAGGAGACACCGTGTGAAGTGCCTGATAAGGCTATCAGCATACTGTTTCCAAGAGCTCTGTCTATTCTTCAGCTGTAGTTTTCACTGCAGCCCTGACTTCCAGACAGATAGAGCCCAGTCCTCTTGCTGCAGGAGGATATGGCCAGGGTGAGACAGGATCAGTGCTTGCTGTGCAGGGAGAAGCCAAGCCATCCCCTGAGGGGCAGCACCCAGCTCACTCCTGATCCCTCACCTGGAAGTTCTCCACGATGCGCTGTGGGGTGACAGATTTGGGAATCACAATCACATTTCTCTGGATCTGGAAGCGAAGGAGAACCTGCAAGAACAGAGAACTCACTCATTCCTCCTGCTCCAACAGCTGTTTTCCTTAAGCTATACTTCTGCAGAGCTGCATTTCAAATCATTCCTGTCCCTGCAGCCCTGGTTGCACTGCCTGGAGAGCAAAGAGGGGAGTGGTGGAAGCCCCCATGGAAGGTCTCCTTTCCCATCCGCTTTCAGGCCAGTCAATTCCTTTTCTTTGCCCCCAGAAGTTCTGCAGTGTATACAAGGCTTTCATTTCTGCAAGAGGACTTGAGAAGGGAAGTGACAACTGAAGATGAGTCAAGAATACTTTCCTGACCCATGGCCAGAGTTAGTACTGGCATTTCTTGTGGGCCACAGAATGGACAACCTGCACTGCTTGTTACCACCACAAAAAGCAGCACTGCTCACAGGTAACACCGCAGAGGCTGTTCCCTCTCTTCAGACACAGTTTCCTAAATTGCTGTGTTACAGGAAGGGGTACCCACCGTGTGGTGGCACCCACCCACCTGTGCTGGTGTCTTCTTGTGCTTGGCTGCAATCTCCTTGATCTTTGGGTCCTCCAGAAGGGAAGGTGCCTCTGGCTTAGAACTAGACAAAAGTTGGGGGGGGGAAAGGATGAAACAACAGAGAATCACTTCAGAAAGTTTCTATCTAGCCCCATTAATTTAAAAAAATATATACACACTGCACATTCCTTAATTAGTCTGAATGTTTCAGGCTTAAATCACACGAATCCACTTGGAAATTACCCATCAGGACGTCCAAGGGGACAGTATGCTGTCACTGTGATCCCCTTGGAGCGGCAGTAGTCAATCAGCTTCTCCTGGGAAAGGTATGGATGACACTCAACCTGCCAACACAGAAGCAGAGACCGAGAGCTGTAGAATTACTGTAGTTTTCCCTTTCTCCAGAGGTTTTTCTGAATCCTAATTTCCTAATTACAGGTTGCCTTCACCCGACCCTGCAGGTGGCCTGTGTGGCAATATAAGATTGTAATTCTATAGGGCACCAACTTTTATACTGAGCCTTTATGTGCTTTTTGGATTTTGTTCTGAGAGGCTTTGTAAGAGTCAATCACGATTGCTCATATCTGGATTCTTTATGCCTCCAGAGAGAATGGTTCCTAGGAAAATACTCCAGAGTCAATGGTTCAACAAGATGAGACAAAAAGGAAATATTCTGGTTCTGTTTGTATGAAGAAATATCCAGAGAAAGGGATTTAAAGTGCATGCTGTGTCTACTTTGTTCTCCCTTTTTCCATCTCCTCTTCCAACTGTAATCAGAACTTTTACCATCCCTGAAAAGTGTTCCCCTGCAGTCACTTTGCAGCTTACCTGATTATTTGCAGGCTTGTACTTCAGCCCTGGCTTGTTCAAGATTCTTTCAGTCTGCTCACGGTTGAAGTTGGAGATTCCAATGGCTTTTACCAGGCCAGCATCCACCAGCTCCTCCATGGCCTGACAGAAAGAGGAGCCCAGTCAGCACGCAGTGGATAAGACACGACTGAACACATTCCTCCTGACATGCTCTGGTTTTCCTCATGGGAAGCACATTTTTAAAAGCTACCACGTGCTTTTGTGAATTCTTTCCAACTAATTCTGCAACTGCTGGAGCCGACACCACTGCTGAGGACAGAAGATGTGGCTCTTCCACTCGGGATGAACTTACCTCCCACGTCTGCAGAAGATCACTGTTGCTGGGGACAGCCATGCCTTTGTCATCTACAGGGAACAGCTCCTCTCCTGCCTGTCAGAGACAAAGAAAATGCCTGAAAATCTCTTGAGAAGTTCACTTAACACCACGAAAGCTCACAACCACAGTACCTTAGACTTCTAGTGCAAAGGTGCTAACTCTTGCCTACATTCAGTCATTCCTTCCTGGGAAGTGGAAGGAACTTAAGGCATTTCTGCCAGTGACCATTCCCATAAGGACAGGTTTTTCTGCTGGACCCCTGCAAGTGATGGCTCACCCAAACACCTACAGGGAAACAAACCAGTCAGAGCTACGGCCTCCAGTCTCACACGTGTTCCCTTCAGGTGCTGTTCTTTAATTCTCACTTAGGAAGAACTGTTTTGTTCTTTTTTTCCAGAGGGGCATCAACACTTTGGTCTACACAGCACCAGATGAGATGAAAAGAGGTATTGTGTGCACTGACAGTCCTTCCACGACAACGCTCAGCGTAAAGCCACCAACACCAGGAAAATCAGAAGAGCCTTTGTGTACAAGTTATGAAAAGATGCCAAGACTGAACTGTGCTTAGCAGCCGTTCGCTGCTCTCACCACGAGGCAGCTCCATTTTCACGCCTTTGTTAATACAAAGTTAAAAATAAAGCAGGAAAAAAAAAAGATGAGCATCTCAAAGGCAACAGGTAGAATGGGGAGGGATCAGAGTGCAGGAGGATAGAAAGGCTGTGACTAGAAATATCCAAACTGAGACATCAACTCCTTCACTGATCTTGGGGGGGCCTAAGCTCTCTCACAGAAGTTTCACCTTTTAAATTCCTGTCTCAGCGGAACAACACTAAGGCTCCTACAAGCAAGGTCAGCTCCATCTGTACTGCATTAAGGACCTGGGGACTGAAGAGAGAAATGGAAAACAGAAATGCTTTCTTTTGCTCTCTGATTCGGTAACGCACCAAGGAAAATCGCAGAGAAGCAGCAAAGTGCAACCCTCCTTCCCACAAGGGGTGATTCTGAGATGAACACACACTGGATTTGCAAGAGAAACAGAAAGCAGCCTGTCTTATGCTTGGAGCTGGGAGACCTGCCTCCAGTTTTCAGGCCATCATTCCCAGGATCAAAGGGGTATGCAAACAACTGCCTCTGGGGCAGAGACCAGGAGCCCCAGTCACATGGCCAGGGTCAAGGTGAGCACCAGAGCAGCGCTGGCACAGATAACAGGCATGTAATTGTCTCTGTCAGCCAGAGACAGGGCTGTAAAGCCACACTCACAAGAAGCAAAGTTATGGGCATTGCTGCTGCTGTACCTTGAAGCCAAAAGGCCAGTGGACAAGGTAGAGATCCAGGTAATCCAGCTTCAAGGCTGCAAGGGTCTTCTGGCAGGCTCCCTTCACCAGGGACTTCTCGTGAAATGTGCACCACAGCTGGAGACAAAAAACAAGGCACACTGCGAATTCCTGCGTTAAAGCTCTTGGATGCTGTCCTGCACAGCACAGGAATGCTCCCTGTTCTTTGGGATGACATGTGGAATGAGGCCATCCTAGTGCTCTTCACACGCAGCGAGGTCTGGGCTGGGTCTGGCCCGTGACACCGTGGCAGCACAGGAAACAAGAAAACAGTATCAGGAATGATCTCATTTACATTACAGGCTTCTCCAGTGCTACGGCATTTAACTGTGTTAAATGTTAGACGCTCCTGCTGTGAAAACACCACAGGTAAAACCAGTATGTCCATAACCCATGACCACCTGATCCATACCTTACTGACCACGAAGAGGTCCTCCCGTTTCACGACGCCTTCCTTGATTTTCTGCTGGATCCCATCCCCGACCTCCTTCTCATTCTGGTACACATAGGCACAGTCGAAGTGGCGGTACCCGGCATCGATGGCAGCCATCACCGCAGCCGTTACCTTACCTGGGGGGGACTAAAGGCAAAAAAGAGCAGGACACGTCTCGGTGAGGGACTCTCGGGCGCTCTCCCGTCCCGAAGCACGGCCGGC
>VZTA01018802.1:134734-155405 GCA_013398855.1 Mohoua ochrocephala | reverse complement strand
CATGGTGAGATCCATGGCGGGCGGTGTGCGTGTGGGGCCGGCCGGGCGCGCTCCGACCTTTCCTCCGGGGGAAGGGTAAAGTTCTTATCGAGAGATAAGGGCTGAGCGCGGGTGTGTCCCGGTCCGGCTGGAGTGTCTGCAGGGGTCAGTCCCGCAGCGCCCCGTCCCTGTGCCGCGGGCTGTCCCCCGTGTTGTTGTTGCGTATCTCGCTCGTGCCATGTGCCGGGGTGTTCTGACACTCCCTCGGTTCCCTGAGAGGGACACAAACATGGGACAAACAGTTTCCCTTTGGGGTGAGTTTGCGAG
This sequence comes from Mohoua ochrocephala, assembly GCA_013398855.1. NCBI lineage: Eukaryota > Metazoa > Chordata > Aves > Passeriformes > Acanthizidae > Mohoua > Mohoua ochrocephala. Next base: position 155,099 of record VZTA01018802.1, on the reverse strand, counting down.
TGATTTCGGAAATGATCAGTGCAAATCACTTCATTTTTAAATGCTGGGGGAAAGTGTGTTTTAGTGTGTGTTTTCAGAGCTGCTGAAGAGCAGTGAGTTTTCGGCGAATGTCACAGTGATCACATTGTCCCTCTGTCTTTAGGGAGGCGCAGACCGCATTTCCGAATGAAACATACAGGCGTAGAAATAAACGGTGGGTGACCTTTTCATTTCACATTAGAAACTGACTTTGACATTTTGGAGAGGCAAAATACTATTCACAGTGCAGTGAAAAAAAAAAGATATCAGCAGGATCCTTCGAGTGCTCCATAATAGCATATTAGGGCTGCCTGGGAGGCTTTGCTGTTTGCGTGTACTTGGAGAATTTATTCAGGTGCAAACATAAATCTGAAGGATGTACAACGGTGCGTTTTTCCCTGGATGCCTCTCCCACAGCAGATGCGCAAGATTTTTTTGCTTCGTTTAACTGAAGGCAGACAAGAGAATCAATTTTCCCTTTAATCTTCCCCCAGTTTTCTGTCAGTGCTATCAGCTGTCCTCTGCAGGACGTGATATTGCAGTTTAATCACATAAAAGTTACACAACTTGGGGCTTATCTTTCGTCCTTTTTTGGGATTCCTTCTCCGTGGATCTGCTCCGAGTCTGCTCAGCTTCTTGGTCTGGTTCATTGCTTAGAGAACTCAGTGAAAAATGCAAAACGACACATTTTGCCTTGCCTGCAGTGCGTTTTCTCAAGTGAGCCCAGAGAGCCCTGAGGTGCCAACTTGCTCCTGCTTTCCTTTGCATTCCCAAGGCCCTGGAGCTGCTGGTGCTGTGTTGGTGATGTGTGTGAGCACTGTCGTGTTCAGAAGCAGTCAGTGGTGAGTGTGTTTCAAGGCTTGGCGTAGGAACTGCCAGAATCCATCACATTTTGTACAGTTCCAAGGGGAAGTGGTGCTGTCAGAGAGCTGTGCTCTGTGGAAGCCTGCAAAGCCTGGCTGTTTGGCCAGCGGGATGGGATCTCCTCTTAGGGAGGGCAGAACCCTGCAGCGTTTGTTCCCATTCTTCAGAGCTTGCCTTTCTGGGGAGAGGTTTGAAAGCCTCACGTTCCTGTGGCAAGGAGCCGGGTAGAGCGCGTGATGACAGGGATTTGGTGGAGACAGGGGCTGAGAAATGCAATTTGTCCTTCCTCTGACTTTTCTTCTGTGAGCTCGTGTTCTCCTGTGAAGGCTGGTGCTTGGTTTTCCCAAGGCATGCCGTGAGAGACACCTTGGTCTTTTAAGAGAGGATTTTGGGCAGAAGGTGGTGTGTTTTGCTTTGTTTGTGCCTCTTGGTGCCAGGCCTTGCCCGGATCATGCCAATACATGGGAGCTGTCAGTTGTTTCTGTCCTGAAGGTGTGGCTGGGATTGTCAGATGATGGCAGAGCCTTTGAGAAAAGAGGATCTATTGGAACAGAATGTTTATGTTGCTAAATGGTGTGCATTGATTCAACTCCCAGATGCTTGTTAAGGCAGGGATAAAACAGGGGCACAGAGATTTAACCTGATTCTGAGACGTTGGCCTCTTTCTTGCACTGAGTTCACATCAAGCCAGGAGCATCCTCTGAGGTCCCACCAGCCTCTCTGTGTCTTTTCAAGAGTTTATTTGAAGACCTTAGCCCTTGATAATTCTTGTGTTTGTCTGTTAATCTGATGAGCTGGCCGAACTGCGTAAGGAAAATGAAACTCCAGAAATGAAGCTCTGAGCACGCACCCTGAGCAGGCAGCTCCTGTCTGTGCATCCCTCAGCGAGTTGGTGTGCCTAAACCCTGCTGATGTCTCCTTTGTTTCAGGAGGTTTTGTGTGCCCTGGGATGAGAGGAGACCCTTCAGCTGGGAGCAGGGGAGCTCTTCATCGTGGCTGGGGTGAGGCAGTGGCTGCTGCCCTTAGCCAAGGATGATCTGGATACATTTGTGTGATGACTCTGCCCACAGTGGTGGCTCCACTGTTAGAGCAAGCCTTTGATCAGCAGCTTTCCAAGGGAAAGAGGGTGTAGAAGGTGGCAGAAATTCCCTACATCTTTGTCTCTCGTGCCATATTAAGTATTGTGCCCTTACTGGTTCAGTAGGATGATGTCTCACCTTGAAATGGAGGTTGCTGAGGGCTTCATGGGCTGCTTCCTTTGGGAAGCTGGGAAGCACATGGTCTTGGATGATATCTTTGTGAATTGGGAGTGGAGATTTTGGGGAGAAGATCCTCAGGTGTTGGCAGTTTGGCTCTGCACTGAGGGGCTGAGGCTCCTGGTCCAGCAGACACTTGGGTTGTGTGACGGCCAAAATGTCCCCAGCACTGCCAGGGCTCTTCCCAGGGCTCGGGGGCTGTGGCTGGTGACGAGGGGACAACATGGGCTGCTTCCTATGGCAGGGGAAGGTGTCCCAGGCAGGATCCGTGTCCCCACAGTGCTGGTGGCTGCAGTCCACCCCTCTGTGCATCTCTGGGTGGGAGGGTTTTGGGTTTTTCCTACGGTAGACAGAAAACTTCCAGCCAGTTAGGTTTTTGCATGTTAAAGTTAATTTTATTTAAAATATGTGGCACCTGTGATGAAATTGTGGATCTGTGAGGTGATTTTTATAGTTTCTGCTGATGCAAGACTGAAGGTAATCACTGAATGGTGGTGCTGTAGAAAACACTCTTTCCTTCCTCCAAAAACCCCAAATTTCATGGGATAAACATCCCATGTCTTCACTGGCAGCACCAGGGCAGATGCAGTAAGAAAACCAGATGAAGTTAGAGCAGAGGCCAATGAGACACCAGAGGTCTAGTGAAGGCTGTGTTACAAACACCTTCAGTATTCTGCATGGAAAGGGTATTCCTTGAGATTTTTGGACCTGAAAGAAGTGAAAGTGGGAATGTTATTTTCGCATGTGATCTAAATGTTGTGTAGAGAGATGTTGGGTGCATGGAGGAGCCACCAAGGGAAGGTCTGCATCATGGAATTACAGCAAGAACAGGGGGAGATACATGTCCTCCTTTCTCTAACACAGACAAAGATGAGTTAAACATCCAGAACCCATTTTTTGTAATTTTAGCTAAACAGAGAGTTTCCTGAAAACTGAGAATTCAAAATTAGAATGTAGTTTGGTTTAATTTTTTTGTTTTGTTTTTAAAATGAAAATATTGAGCCCTCTCCTGAAAATGTTATTTTTTTTTTTTGGGACAAACCAGTTGGAGTTGGAGTTGGTGTGATTTTTAAATAAATTCAATTTCATGATACCTAGAAGCTGTGACACAAAATTCCTTGTGAAGAATATTCAAAGTTTAAGATTTAGAAGAAAACAAGCAGTGTCACTTACACGTTCATTTCACAGATCCTCCAGTTTCTGTTGAAGGTCAGAATAGTTGCCATCTCCTCTTTGGTCAGTTCAAAGTCAAACACCTAAATAGAGAAACAGGTGGGAATCACTTCTTGGAACAGTCCTAACAGGAATACAACAGCAGCTCCACACTGGAGAATCCATTTTCACTCATGGACCACTCAATTAAGAAGCACAACTTTGATTTATGGACGCAGGGACTGTTTTATGAACATTGCTAATTCTAGAGAAGATGTATCTGGCAGGTTCCTGTGTGGGGATTCCAAGCAAGCTGGGCCTGCTCATTGATCCACAAGCCACGGAACAGGGAATATCGTGTAAGGATTGTTGATTGGACTCTCAAAAAGCAGGCCTGGGTTAACACTCAGTGAAGTGTAGTTAAGCATAAAACAGGAAGAATCCCAGTCCTCTTGCTGCAGGAGGATATGGCCAGGGTGAGACAGGATCAGTGCTTGCTGTGCAGGGAGAAGCCAAGCCATCCCCTGAGGGGCAGCACCCAGCTCACTCCTGATCCCTCACCTGGGAGTTCTCCACGATGCGCTGTGGGGTGACAGATTTGGGAATCACAATCACATTTCTCTGGATCTGGAAGCGAAGGAGAACCTGCAAGGACAGAGAACCGAGTCAGAGAGAGAATGGCTCCTGCTCTGGAAAAAGCAGAGCTGTTTTCCCTAAGCTACACCTTAGCTTCTGCAGAGCTGCATTTCAAATCATTCCTGTCCCTGCAGCCCTGGTTGCACTGCCTGGAGAGCAAAGAGGGGAGTGGTGGAGCCTCCCAGGAAACCTCCCTTCCCATCCAGGTTTGGGCCAGTCAATTCCTTGTCTTTGCACCTGGGATTTTAGCAGTCTGTGCAAGGCTTTCATTCTCTGCAAGAGGGCTTGAGGGGGGAAGTGACATCTGAAGGTGGGTGAAGAATCTTTTTGAGGGCCAAAGAGTTAATAGTAGTGTGTCTTGGAGGTAATGTAATGAAAAAATCTGCATTGTTAGGGAAAAATCAGAGGAGTGCCACAATTCATGGGGAAGGGTGGAGGTTCTACCCTTTCCGGAGCTCTGCTTTCCAGAATTGGGAAGGAATACCCACCTGTGCTGGGGTTTTGTTGTGCTTGGCTGCAATCTCTTTGATCTTGGGGTCATCCAGAAGGGAAGGATCCCCGGGCTTAGCCCTACACGGAGAAAACAAATCAGTGGCAAGAAACCTCCGTAGAAAGATTCAGCATAGCAATGGAGATCCGTGTTTAAATGAAGAAATGAGTGGTGCACGTGCAGTCTCAGTGCCTCAATCATAATCCCCAGCAGCTCCCTGGCAGCTTGCAAAGCAGCCTTACCACGGTCTGTCAGGAGAGCCAAGGGGGCAGTAGGCAGTCACAGCCAGCCCTTTGGACTGACAGTACTCGATCAGCTTCTCCTGGGTGAGGTATGGATGAGATTCAATCTACCAACACAAAAACAAAGAGTCTGACAGTGGCAGGACTGTTGCAATATTGTTGTGCTCCGTAAATTATCCCCAAATTCAATTAGAGGCTGCTTTTTTCCCCCTAATTTGACAGTGGCCTGCATGATAATACCCATCCTTAGTATTAAACCCACCTATTCTGATACAAAGTGCTTATACGGTTTTTGCTAGGGGGAGTTTCACAAAGCTCATCTCTGCATTCTTTATTATTCCCGAAAGACTATTTTCAGGGAAGTGCTCCAACATCCTTACACAGTGGTTCAGCAAGGTGGTTGTCTTTGGGTGACTTTATGATGTGTATCCCCTATCGCCTGCTCTATGCCCAGCCATGATTCCTGTGCCTTTCTGTGTCTTTAAAACTGGGTGCAAGAGAAGGAAAAAAAGCCAGAGGAACTTTTCAAAAACAGTTTTGCTCCAAGGACATTCACTCCCCTGCGTTTCTGCTGCTGCACAGCAGAGGCACCTTCCCTGCCTTTCCTCGCTCTTGGCTCCTTTTCTTGGAGGAGAGAGACGGAGAGTTCAACTCCTTTGTTTCCCTGGGACTTTGGATTTTTTTCTTCTTCCCTTCTGGACTGTTCAGAACACCAGAACATCAGAACCTCACTGGGAACCCTCACACCTCGGCCTGGAGGGGCCAGAGAGAGAGAGAGAGAGAGCGAGCCCACACCCATGGAAAGGACTCTAAAATCTTCCCAGGTTTTCTCTCCACAGCGAGAAGTTTTATTATTTAGCATTATTCTTTTCCTGTGTGTTTGTTAAATAAATAGGTTTTTTTCCCTTCTTTCACTTTCCTTCGAGGAATTTTTCCCCGACCCTGGTGGGAGAGGGGTGGCTGTACCCTGCCTTCTATAGAGGAGACATTCCTCCCAGAGTGTTCCTCTGAATTTTGTCTCAAACCAGGATAATGATAAAAAAACCCCCAGAAGTATCCAACTGCTGTACTTGGAAATATCCATAGAGAGGGATTTAAAGTACATGCTGTGTCTACGTTATTCACCCTTTTCCCATCTTCTCATTCAACTGTAAACAGATCTTTATAATCCCACAAAAGCAGTCACCATTTTGGGTCACTTTGCAGCTCACCTGGACATTTGCAGGCTTGTGCTTCAGCCCTGGCTTGTTCAAGATTCTTTCAATCTGGTCACGGTTGAAGTTGGAGAATCCAATGGCTTTTACCAGGCCACAGTCCACCAGCTCCTCCATGGCCTAAAACAGCAAAATCATCATCCAGTGTGCAGGGCAGCTCGTGATGGTGTTCTTCCTGATGTGCCTTGTTCCTCATCACGAGCAGCACAAAACTATTTAGAGCTGCAAAGTTCTCTGAGGGAAAAGCAGGTGCTGGCACATTAATGCCACCTCACCCAAGCCCAAATTCTCATTCTCTTGAGTGTGTGGGAATCCCCACGGAGCTGCATGAGGAGAAGAATGATGGCACTCAGTAATCCACTACTGTGCAAGCACTGGTGGGCTGTACCACACACTGCAGGCAAGATCTCAAAACCCAAAATATCTTTATTTCTGTGAAATTTGTTTGAGCAACCCAAGAAAGATGCAAGAACTGTGATGAAAACAATTGTACTGTTGTTATTGTCCCACATTGAACTTTTTCTAGCTTCAGTCTGATGTGCAGCTCCACTGGAAGTGCTTGTGCAGCTCCAGGCAAGTAGGATGCTCGGGGAATAGGAATAACCAGGGAAGGATTAAGCATGCCCATTATGAAAAGCTACTTTGTACTGCCTTATGTTCCTTCCAACTAATTTTGTGTGAATGAGGCAACAGTTCCATGACTGCTGAAGGTGATGGAAGTATGGAAAAGGCTGATGAGGACAGAGGACATTTCTCTTCTGCTCTGGCTGAACTTACCTCCCATGTCTGTAGAAGATCACTGTTGCTGGGGACAGCCATGCCTTTGTCATCTTTGGGAAACAGGTCCTCTCCTGCCTGTCAGAGAGAGAGAGAAGCTTGAAACAATCTCTGTTGAGATGCTAGCTGTGTAAAATCACCCAGCAGGGATGTAAGGAGCTAAAGCTAATACTGCATTAAAAAAAAAAAACAAACCAACAAGTGATTCTCACCATAACTTAGTTCTTCAGTCACTTCTTATTCTTAGTTCATGCATTTTTGTCATCTGCTATCCCAATAAAGACAGGTGTTTCTACTGGACCTTCTGAAGTGATGATCCACAAAGTGCATGCAGGGAAGTGATTAACTTACAGAACAATATTCTGGAGTCTTACATGAGTTCACTTCAAGTACTGTTCTGTTTCGCACACTTAAGAATAACAGTTTCTTTAGATGTTTTTAAAAAGGTATAGGGAGGATTGACTTTGGCCCTGTGGACACAGACATTTATGCTGGAGTGCATCTGCTGACGGATGTCCCATGGGGAGGCTCACTGTGGAAAGGGCTGTATTAGGAAAATTAGAACAGCCTGTGGCTAGACAGTATGGCCAAAGTATTTTGAATGATTGGAATTGTGTGTGTGTGTGTGTGTGTGTGTGTGTGTGTGTATATGTATGCTGACATAAATTCTGTGAAGTGCATGTAGTCTGTGAAAACTTGACCCCGAAAGCCTCATCTTTTGAAATCCAAAGTCTGTGAAACAACACTGAGGCTCCTACAGCAAAGGCCAGCTCAATCTGTACTGTGTTAAGGATTTGGTGATTAAAGAAAGAAATGGGAGATGCGAGTGTTTACTTTCACCGTGTGATCCTGCAACCTGCAGAGGAAAGTTCTGTCAGGCAGCAGATGCACCCCTCTGTCCTTCAGAAGAGCATGCTTTGGGTTTGTAAAAGAAAGGGAAAGAGGCACAGCTTTTGCTTGCAGCCAGAGAGGCCTGACCTTAGTGCTGGCTCTGCCTCCCCGTTATCAGGAGGGCAGAGGACGCTGTGCAGGCAGCGGTGTCGGGGCACAGATCAGGGGCCCGGCTGTGGGGGCAGAGGAAAGCTGGATGGGCAGCGCCGGGGCAGCGCTGGCACAGCAGGCACGGGCTGTTCCTGCACCGCAGCAGCAGCGGTGCTGCCAGTGCTCCTGGCACTTCTGAGGAGCTCTCCCAGGAATGAGACCTGCTCTTACTGTACCTTGAAGCCAAAAGGCCAGTGGATGAGGTAGAGATCCAGGTAATCCAGTTTCAGCTTGGCAAGAGTCTTCTGGCAGGCTCCCTTCACCAGAGGCTTCTCATGAAAGGTGCACCACAGCTGCAGATAAAGCAGGGCAGACTGTGACCTCCTGGGTTAAAGCTCTGGGGTGCTGTCCTGCACAGCACAGGAATGCTCCCTGTTCTTTGGAAGGTGAAGTGGAATGAGGCCATGCTAGTGCTGTTCAGGTGGGGCAAGCTCTGGGCTGGGACTGGCCTGTGGCACTGTGGGGGCAGAGTAGCAGTCTCTGGTTGCATTAATTAACACATCATTTGTGCTACCCCCTTTTGCCCAGGGTCTGCCTTGGCAGTAGGGGGCTTTCAGAGGCACTGGTGTATCTGTGGTTCCTGAGCACACACAGAACTCCTGCACTGCGTGCAGCAGCCAAAGCCAAGAAGATACAGGACGAGCCACAAAGAGTGGTTGCCACCAGCCTTTACTTAGGTAAGAAGTAACTTCAGATTCCAGCTAAGTAGCCTGAGTTTTGTAATAAGAAAGAAAACCCACCAACCCCACCTTCCTTGGAACACGTGCTGAGCAGATGACAGTGTCCCAGGGTGCCCAGAACGACACCTCCCACTGCAGGGACCCCCCTTTGGAATGCTCTGAGCCCAGCTGCTGGAACAACCACCAGGTAGCGACAGGCCCTGTGCTCTGCTGTGCTTTAGCAGTCAGTGAGGTGTCATTAGCAAGCTGGTTCTGCCCTTGCCAGTCCTCTACACTGAGTGGTCTCTGACCTCTGCATCACATGTTCCTACCTTGCCTGGGGCTACCTGGCCTGCTCTGCCTTTTCCTGCTTCCCTTCTTTTACACTCCTCAGTCTGCAGCTGGCCTCCTTCCATCCATGCCCTAGGACTGCTGGCTCACCCCAGCAGGGTGCAGACACAGCGTATCCTTCCTAGCTCTCCATACAGAACAGGGTGGAGCTGTAAGCCTGTGTCAGGAGTGACCCGAATGCTCTCATGATTTGCTTTATCCTACAGCAAAAAGTTTGCTCCATTACTTAGGCTTCCTGCGAGGAAAATACCCTACACGAAGCATTCCCCCAGCCCTGCTCCAGGCTGCAGGATCGTTGGATCCTTACCTTGCTGACAACAAAGAGGTCCTCCCGTTTCACAACGCCTTCTTTGATTTTCTGCTGGATCCCTTCCCCAACTTCGTTCTCATTCTGGTACGCGTAGGCACAGTCGAAGTGGCGGTACCCGGCATCGATGGCAGCCATCACCGCAGCTTTCACTTGCCCAGCTGGGGACTGAAAAAAATGCATAAATATTAAAAATCTCAAATCAGTGCTTGTTAAAGACCTCTATCCTAGCAAAATAAAACCAGGGAAACCTGGTTTTCATGTTAGTGAAAGCAATCCCCCCCCTAATCCAGGTTGGTGGGGGTTTTTTTCCTTTTCAAGAACACTGTTTCTTGCAGTGATAAACATGGACTCCAGGGCTGGAAATCAACCTCCACTCATTTATCCATAGCTCCAACTCACGCTCAGCCCAACAGCCAGGCAGAGCAGAGCCCCAGGCACCCAGACAGCTCCCCAGAGCTGGACCAGGGGCTGTGAAGTTTTGTGCCTGGGTGCTCTGCAGTACCGTGCTTTTCTCTGAAGCTCTACCTTCCAGGTGCCCAGCCCCAAGAGGGGCATCTTGGCAGTGGTGTTTAGCTGCACGTAGGTGGCCATGGTCCTGCGCTCCCTCTGCGTTGCCTCCCCGCAGCTGCCTCTTGCCTGCTGGGCTTAGCAGTGCCTGGTCACTGGCCAGGGCAGGGCTTGATGCTGGGGCGTCCCTGGTGCTTTGGATCCTCCCATATCCGGCAAACAAGGCCGTGGCTTTTTCTCTGTACGCTCAGCTCGCAAAAGTTAATGTGAAAGCTGAAATCAATTGAAAATTGAGGAGGTGATTACTTGGGGCGTGGCAGTGGTGCGCCCCGCGAACCTTTCCCTTATCAAAAGATAAGGGTTGAGGGCAGGTGTGCCCTGAGCCGGCTGGTGTTTCTGTCGGGATCAGCTCCTGCAGCGCCCTGTCCGTGTCCCATGGGATTGTCCATGTGTCTCTCTTGTGCCGAGGTGCTCTGACACCCTGCTGCAGTTCCCCCCACAGATTTCCCGAGAGAGAACGTTTCATTCGGGGGCACTTTGGCCCAGGATTGTCACTGGTAGAGCCCGAGGATGTCCTGAAAAGTGTCGATAAATGAGTCCCGGGGTAGGATGTGATGCAGAGGCCCCTCACTCCCAGCTCCCGGAGCTGCTCCCTCGCTGCTGGGTGTGTGATTGTGGGCTGGGAAAGGGCTGAGCCCTTGGCTGGAGCAGCGTGTCCCCACCACAGTGGTGGTGGCCTGGGCTGCTCTCCCCTTGATGGAGCCTTGTCACCTTGTGTGCCGATGAAGTGAGACAGCTGGAGGAACCTCAGCGTGGGTTTGCAGAGGAAGAAGTAGACTTTTCACTCCCCCCCCAAAGGTGTTGGTATCCACTTCTCAGGCTGCAAGGTGAGGCACGGTGCAGAACAGGGAAGTTCACACAGGCCATGCGTGCCGAAGGTGAGAAGTAAAATTAAGTCCCTGTTTTCTCCTAGTCTTAACAGGATTATCCCTCTGGTAAAATTCGAGTGCTGCCTTTTCTTTTTTTTTTTTTTTTCCCATTTCTTCACTTCTTGCTTTATTATTATGGGCAGCAGGCATATCTCTATGGCTCTTTTTGTAGCAGCCAGTGCATTCCTAAAGGAGCTTCACAATGCAGAGACACGTGAGCATAGAAGAGAAAAGGTGTCCTGTAGCTTCATGGTCATTGTGGATGCCATATATAATTACTGCCAGAACCTAACACCGCCTTTAGCACAAAACCACAGCAGGATCCAGGGTGGATGGATGTGTTTTCGTGCTTGCACACACGGGGGCAGAGTTAAACTTGTGTGCGGCTTTTGCATTTCTTCGGTCTTAACTCAGCCGATTGAATGGCACGTTTTATTCCTTAGATTTTGTAATAATGGGAAGTTGGAAGTCTCTCTTCCTCGGCCTCGTTTCCTAAATAAAAGGATAATAAGAAAAAAAAAATAAAGGTGGCTTACATTTGTAATAAATAAATAGACTTGAAAATTTTCTGGTAGGGACTCAAAAGATACAGACCTGGGTTTAAAGAGGAAATTGGCCAGTTATCACTAACATACCAATTTTCTGAATCGTCCGATCCTTAAATTAAAGACGCAAAAAAGAATTTCCTTTTCCCTGCTGTCTTTTGCACTGAAATGTATGAGACGGTCTCCTGCTTCAACTCACCACTGTGTCTAAAAAAATGTTCCAAAACTTGCATTTTTAAGCATTGTTATGCACGTAGGGGGAGGAAATCGAGTCTGTTTTCTCCCTCCTGTTAACGGGGCACTTACTTTCAACATTTATGCCCGAGGAGAAACAGAAAGACTACCTAAAATTGAATATGGTTGGATTTACTACGAGTGGGAGCACTCCCATGTGCTCAACACCTCCAGCTTGGGTGGGAATGCGGGCCATGTGCAGCTGGTAGGGAGCAGTGTGTGCTGCACAGCCCGGGGTTGTTAACTACTCCTTGGCGGCCAGAGGCTGCTCCCATTGGGAAGTTTGCCATCGATTCAACAGCGTGGAAATGAGCCATTTGTTAAAATGCCTGCCAACAGTGCCAGCTCTTTGTTCAGCCACTGTAGTACCAAGCTCTGTCTAACCTATTCTGTGTGTTGGCCCTGGTGTCCTTGGAATGGATGTTGTGATTTCAGCACTGTTTTCCAGTGCCTCATCCCCAGAGATCCCTTCAGTGGTGGTGGAGGCTCAGGTGAAATGGGGAGAGAAAATTCCTCAGGATCTGCATCCCTCAGGATCTGCATCCCTCAGGATCTGCATCTGCTGGCCTGGCCATGCTGGCCTCTGGGGGACAAACCAAGAACAGTAAGAGGAGTGAGGATTGACCTTTTCCTTTTTCCCAAGCACATTCCCCACTCTGTGGTGTAAACCAGCGAGCTCACGAGGTGCTGGGGTATCATGCAAAGCTGAGAAAGTGGCTGCTAAAACCAGCCTTTTTAAAAAGTGGTCTTTTGCTCACTCACTGTGTGTCACCCTCTGGAGCAGGATGGGCTTCCCAGAAGGAGTCGTCCCAGCCTGACGTTCCCACAGCACTGGGCACACGGGAAGCCTGAAACAATATATTTTGTGTTCTGGGAAAAACCCAGCCCATTGTGTTCTGAAGCTGCAGTAACTATTGCTGTTACAAATAGAGCAAAGGGGAAAATCTGGGGAACATCGAGTTGAAACTACCCTGAAGAGGAACCTTTTAACTTAGCAGAGCTGCAGGAAGCTACAGTTTTTGAGAACTACATCAAATGGTGTGGTGGTTTGGTGATAAAGAGAAGTGTAACTTGCCAGCAAGTGGGTACCTGAGGGTAAACAGGACAGGAAGAGATAGTTAATAAAACTGTCAGGCCGTGGGGAGCAGACCCCTGGAGGCAGTGGAGGAGGTGTTGACAGCAGACGAGGGCGAAACAAGGCATGTTCACAATATTCCCAAAGAATAATATAGTTACATTTTCTTCTGAGTCTTGTCTACATGAAAATCTCGCACTGTTTCATTATGTTGATGCAAATGCCTTTTTTGGACACATATCAGTTGAAGTATGTTGTGTATTGATTTAGCTTAAATCCCTTCCTTACCACTTCAGTTGAAACAGCAGAAAGCGCTCCAGCAAAATAACATCCATCCTCCCACAGACTTCACATTAATTTAACAGCATCGGTTTTTGAACTGGTTTAATTAAACTGCAACTTCCTTGCACAGGCCAGGACTGGTTGCTGTGGAAGCAGAAACATGTCAGTGTCTTTTGTGTCTTTTCTTTAACTTGTAAAAAGAAACCTTCTGGTCGCAGACTGGAGAGGTGGATTAATGTGGGACTGGCAAATACTTTGCTTGATTTTCTCTAGGTCGAGCCCTGTAAAAAGAGCAGGTACCAAAGCATCAACAAAGACCAAACCTCCTCAGTTGTTTCTGTGGGAGAATGGGCTTTGTGATGAGGGGATAGGCAACTTGAATTAAATAGGAAGAACACCATGGCCAGCATCCAAACCCATCTCATCTATAAATGGAAAATTCGCCCATCCCAGACCTACATTCCTGTCCAGTTCTGTTGGTAGGCATGGTTATCACAGGAATGGGATTTTCCTTTCTCCTATATGCAGACTGTAGGTTTTCCAGAGCTCATCACTTTAGAGAACAGTTGACTATTTTTCTTGCCAAGTGAAGGCTCTTGTTCTCATGGAAAAATATTTTCATGCTTCCTTTCAAGTTTCAGCGGTAAGCCATGTCTAGTTTTGACAAGGAAAGGGATGCTTTGCATGTCCTAAGAGTGGAGGAAGAGATGTGTTTTCCTTTTTAAAACACACAAAAAGTTTTGAAAAGTGTTGGGAATATTTTCCTCACGTTTGAAAAACAAAACAAAAAATGAAGCACACAGTATAAAACCAGTGAGTTCATCTTGATTAGGAGCAACGTGAAAAATACCGCTGCGGAATCTGTACAGTTGGAGCTGAATAGAAATTGCTTTATAACCTGAACTCGTACACAACAGGGGAGCCGGATTGTTTTAGCTGACTGAGTTACTCAGGTTTTGTAAATACGAGAGCAGAACCTCATGTGGTCTTTCTCCCGTCACATGGCAGGACCCGTGGGCAATATGAACATTTTGTGGGGATGTGGAAGGTCCAGCGATTCCCACAAAAGTTCGGCTCATTGTCCTTCGCTAATCCATGGCTGTGCAGTTATTGCGCTGCGTGCTCCAGGTCTGCTCCAGGGTTGGTCAGATGGGCTCCCGCACTCTCAGCATCTGTCATTTCCAGAAGGAATTCGGGACGTGCAGGGAGGAGGCCATGAGCTGCACATTGTTCTGGCACGAGGCTTCCAGCAATTGTCTTGTCTGGGGGCTCTGCTTGTCCTGCAACCAGAGCACGTGTGGAACCCCAGGGGCTGGGAGGAGATGGTGGCCATGTGTGGGCTGCTGCAGAAGCCAGGAAAATTAGTTTGTGCTCCCAGCTGCTCCCCCCCAAACTGCTTGCATCCATAACAGCAGATAAAGTGGCTTCTTCATCTCTAAAGTTTCTGTATCTTTAGAAGGACAAGAGGCCTTGGTCCAGTAGCATGGGCCTCATTTTGTGGTGTCTTTCCGGAGACATGATACCCTTCCCCCAGAAGAAGACAGGTACTTTGTTGTTGTCTACTTCTGCAAATGCCTTCTTAAGAAGGGCAGGACCGTAGCCCGTTTTTGTCCTCACACATCCCTTGTATTGATCTTGGCTCAGTCCCTTGTTTGATACCTTACAGAGGCAGACTTGTACAGAGAAGAGTAAGGACAGTGATACTGAATGTTTAAACAAGTACTTGACCCGTCCAAAATGTTGAATGTTGGATAGTGCTTCGTGTCTCTGGGAAGCAGAAAAGTCTCTTTCTTTGTAAGATAAAAAGGAGATACTGAATTACAGGCAAAATATTTTTTCCAGGCCCTTCCGTGGATAGCTAAATCTGATGACAAAATAGAGGAATAGACTAATTCTGAATCAAAAAAGAGTGGAAGTGAGGCACAAAATTGTTTAAGTGAATGGTTTTCCCTGTAAGTAAAACAGATGAAAATTCTAATTTAAAAACTCTGGGAAGTGGGATATTCTGAGTCCCCATCATGCATGATTTATTAGCCCTGTCTGTCTTTCCACTCACGCTCCTTTTTTGTTAAAGAAATGAGGCAAGGTGGAGGGGGAGGAAGCACGGATTAACTTGCGATACACAGCTATTTATTTAGCAACTAACTCCTAAAGTTTCCTGGGAAACAATCCTGTAAAAGAGAGGCCTGATTTTGTTGCTTTTTAAGGTCGGGAGCAGCCCCACTGAATTCCGAGAAGTTACAGTAAAGTAGAAGAACAGTGTGAGTCAGTCCTTCTCTTGATATTAGCTAATCATGACACATAGGACGGACTTTTTATGTAGGAAAATCATTTTTGTGCTCCATTCAAAACCAAACTAAACCTCGGCCAGTCTTGTTTTGTAAACTGGTGTGATGCAGGAGAGCCACAGACCATGGACAGACACACGAGAAGCACCAGAAAAAGGTCTTTGTGACTTGGAGAGTGTTTGTGAGAAAACAAACATCATAAACACAGACAGAGATAACTCTGTGCACACACATCAGCAAGGTCTTCGTTAACCCGGGGTTCATTGTAACGTGGAAGTAAAAGACTTTAGAGCAGCGTTTTTTTGAGGTGAACCATTAATTTTTCATAGGAAGACATTAATACACAGGGACCTGAGTACCTGTGGTGTGTGTTGGTTGTTCTCACCATTCTCTGCAGTGACACTGAAGTTCCCATTTTACCCTTTTGGCTGTGTTTGCCCAGATTGTTGTGTGCTCTCACCATGCTCTAGTATCAGCACTATCCAGTCTGTTTTCAAAATAACTTATCACGACTAGACACCACCCTGCTGCTTTCTTTTTTTCAAAGCCCTTTTAAATTATCTCTTCCCAGACAGTTCCTCACTGACATCTGCTGTCTAGGGCACTTTGTTTATCATAGGGGGGAAAAAAGGCAGATTCATGACGGGATTTTCTTTGCTTTTGATACTGCTACAATAAGTTAATTTGTCATATATTGGGACTAAAAACCAGTGAAATGCTCCAAACCAAAACCTGAAACGCAAACCCCTCCAAACCCACAAAATTTAAAAGTGAACCTTGTAAATCTTCAAATCTTGTCTCTGGCTCTAGAAATGGGAAAACTTTTGATTGTGAGAAAGAATTTTGTTTTCCCAGCCATTGACTGCTTGTAAAACTTTTTTTAGAGGTATTTTTGAAGACTAAAACTGTATCCACGAGGATTTCTTCAGAACATTGTGTTCCACACACTTTTTTGTATCTTCTAGGCACCTGCTGTGCTGAGGTGTTTATTTGAAGATGACAATGTAATGGTTTTAAAGGCATAGAGAATATAAGCTTTCTTCTGATGTGTATGCTCTCAGCTTGGGATGTGCAGAAATAAAATATTTTTTTAAAATTAATATTTCAGGAGAACAGACAGAAGTCACCTTTTTACTTTAAAATAACATTACCAGTACCTAGCCATTGGGATTACATCAAAAATTCAGTTCCCACTTCAGGTTTGGAATACGATGCCTCACAAAGCAGCTTCCCTCCATCTGTTTTGCATGTAATGAAGGCTTTTATGTATTTTCTTCCTCTTTCTCGGTCGTTTTTTTTTGGTATTAATGATGCAGAAAAACTTCTGCACTTAAAGACTAAAGCTCTGATTCTGGTGAGAAATGCAGGGTTAGTTTAAGTGCTTACACGCTCATCTTTTTTTTTTTTTTAACAGATTTTCCCTCTAAGTGATGCAATTAGAGAGAGAGAGAGAGAGAGAAGAAAAAAAAGGTAGAGTGCTTTATTTTCTCTTCACAGGGACTTACACTTCTGGTTTTGATATAAAGAGAACCTACTGAGGCACTGAAGTTGTGCATTGCCTCCATGCCCAGACAGGATGAAAGCCCCACTGTGTTAATGAAAGCAGCACTGTATTAAGCAGGTGTCAAGCAGTGCCTAAGCTAGTGAAACAAAAGGTGAAAAAGGGCCTTTGCTAAGGAGCTTAAATTGTAATTGGGTGACTACCTGGTGTGCAAGGCCTGCCTCGCTGCTCTGTCAGGTGCACCCCCAAGTTTTAGGTAATGGCAGGCTTGGTTTGAGATGTGGTGGTGCGATAGGTTGACAAATAGGGGTAGGTGTGTGATGAGAAATTACCCACGCACAGGTGTGCTCGAGCCAAGGAAACGCTGAGAACCACGTGTGTGGGGACTGCAAGACGTGGTGAGCGGCTCCAGCAGAGAGAAGGAAGCCTGGCACGTCCTAGCCTGCTCCTGCTGCCTGAGCTCTGACAGAAAAGGGTTCATTTTCCTCGTGTTACAAGTCTGGTGCAGAGATGTATGATGAGAGATGAGTTTAGCCAGAGTCATTTTACCATGTTGTAAATCTGAATCCTCAGGAGGCAGTAAGGATGTTTTTCTCTTCCTACTCCCAGAGCTTTCTCCACACAAATTTGTCCGCGGGTGAAAATGGGCCATCAGAATAGTTGCAGAGGAATGTGAGACAATAGCACGGAGAGCAGAGAGAGAAAAGACAGGATCTAGGTCTTTTGTAGGGGGGAAAAAAATGTCAAGTGTTGAAAATGGCCTGAAATGGGCCTGCATCTGGGGAAAAAGGTGAGGGAGGATTCCCTGGGCACACATCTGGGTGGCAGAGAGAATGGGCTGGGAAGGAGTAGGGAGGGTCTAGAAAAGGAGACATAAATTCATGCGGTAGGAAAACACACAGGAGAAGTTTCAGAGGGAGGGTTTCAGAGATATTAAAGAGCGCAAGGACTTGATTACAGAACTCTATTTTGAAGATGAAATTATAATGAAGACAGATCATATATCAAATAGTTCCAAACAAAGAGTTCAGGGTTTTCTGGAAATTAAAATGGGTATGTCTGCAATGCTCTGTGGCAACCTCTGGATCTGGCTTTGAACAAAGTAACTATTCTGTGAAAGAGTACCAAGGGCATAAGCAGTGAAGAACGCTCCTGTTTACCACAGTTTTAATCAATCATTAATCAGCCTTTCTTCTTTCCAGTTCTGTTTTATTCTGTTTCTTCCTTGCTCGGCTCCAGGCCTTTCTTCAGTGCGGTGCCGTTGCACTGGTGCCCTGGCGGAAGTTTATGTGTTGAGGAAAGGAGTTTCCTGGACTAATTCTGCCACAAGCATTCCAGCTAAATGCAACAGCCTGGAAGGGCTCCAGAGCAGAGACCCTGAAAAACACAACCCAGCTGGTCTGAGAGATAATAGCTGCCAAGTGAGTGTAGCTGTCTGCAAGTGGTCACGCACAGGGATATGGCTTTGACTCTTCTGTCCCTGCATAGTTTGAAATGTGAGTCAAAGTCATTAGGCTGTTTTTGCCGTGCCAAAGGAGACAAAAATCCATATTTAATGGCCACAGAGGTCCTGAATTGTGGCATGGGTTACTGCCTACTCACTTATGGTTAGGACTGCATATTGACACAGAGTGTTTCTTTCTGTTAATTGTATTCTTAATGATTGACATACAGCCAGTGCACATAGTGCTGATATTCAAGAACAGACATTTTTACTTCTGTCTCTAGGAACTTTGCTTCTTTTCCTCACAAAGTCAGCCGACCACTTTGCCCGAAGGCGGGGTGGCTGCAGGTGTGTGGTCATGCAGTGGGATGTGGGAGCAATTCTCTTCACCGGTTTGAGCTGATGTGTGGCAAATCAAACTCTTCTACACAGTGAACTCGAGTATTGCTTTGATTACACAGGCTGGGCCGGGTTTATACTGTAAGTTCTGGCTCAGACAAAGTTGACAGAAATGAAAGGTAGCTGTTAATATTAAAGTTGGTGGATGAGGTGAAAAGGATTTTATGTGTTAACTGCAAGTACAATGCGCATCCAGTAGAAATATTCTGCAGAAGCAGCAGATTTTATTGTGGTTCTGTGATGAAGTCAGGGATAGCTCCATCAGGAAACGCATTGAAAGTATTCTCCCTGAGATGCAGAATGCTTTCTAGAGCTTCCCAAATAAATGAGGAACAAAGTCAGTGCAGTAACCACGGAAGAGATGCAGGATGCTGCTCGCCAGCAGCCTGGCCACTCTTACCACACGGTGCTGTGGCCTAGCAAAGCAGTGTTTCATCTGGCTCGTCCTTCTGTCCCACTGACATCTTAGGATCTAATCCCTATTAATGTAAAATTAGACATCATTTCTCCTCACAGCACATTAGAGACATTATTGTAATACCTCTGCCCTAAGTTTTCTTGCATTTGCTCATGCCACTTTTTCCTATCAGAATCTGAATCCCCCATCTTTTATTTTCATGCACTATCTTTTTAACTTAATAAAGAGGGAAGATCACCTCTATCCCCTGTAGAGAGGATGATAGAGCACATTTGGTGTACATCCAGTCTGTGGCCCTCTAAGCTTTACCTTGTGACTGTTCCAAGGGTAAGCATTTAGAGAAGAAAATGTGGCTCTGGTGGGGTATGAAAGATGTGCTCTGCTTGTTTTTTTAAAAAATCAGATCTATGGCAATAGAAGCACTAAAGGACACCATCTTCCCACACCGCTTCCCTCTCGTTTCAAGCCAGAGCTGCTCCATCCACTCGTTTTTAATTACTTTAGATCGGGATTACAGCCTGGGGGAATGAAGGAACTAGCATGATCCTTAGGAAGACTCACCTCTATTTTTTTTCTTTTTTGGCTGCTGATTTCATTATGAGTAATGAGATTTTGGACCCTTGCTTTCCACCAGAACCTAATGGTCCTGAAGCGGGAGGAAAAAGCGAGCCCTGCCTGGGAAAGTCCCCGTCTGACTGACCCTGTGCCCCGTCTCCTCAGCTCCTGGGAATGAGCGAGGGGGTGTTGGACGGCGGCCCACGGCGCTGGTGCCACGCTCCTTCCTTGGGATGGAGGAGGCTCGGGCAGGGGAGCGGGAAGGATCCAGCGGCTGCGGGCAGCCCAGCGCCTTCCTTCGCCCCTTCCCTGGCGAACGGGCGATCCTTCCCTCCCTCCCTCGCTCCCGCTGCCGCAGTGCCCGCCAGGACGGCGGGAAGGAGCAGGAGGTGCCCCGGGGCCGGAGTGAGGCCCAGGGCAGCCACGGCTCGGGAGGAGCGGAGCCCATCTGAGGGAGGCGGTCCGGGGGTGGTTTCGGGAGAAGCCAGAGGTTCGGATGCCTCCGGTCTTGTTCTGCGCGCACTCGCGCGACCCCGTTTCACAAAGCGCCGCCCGCATGCCCAGACCCGCGGTGGAGGAGGGCGGTGGGGGAAGAGCCAGCATCTCTGCTGCCATCCCTGGCGGCAAATCGGCCCGCTCGGGGAGGCCGGGATTCCCGCGGGAGGAGGGGCGGGATGGCCGCAGNCCGGCGGCGGCTCCGGTGCTCCCGGTGAGGCGGCGCGGCTTTAGCCCGGTAATTCCCGGGAGCTCGGGGTCGGGCGCGGGTAGCGGCCGTGGGGGAAGGGGTGGAGCGGCCGTGGGCTCGGGGAGGGGCTCCCTTGGCGGGGCTGTTCCGGCGCTCCGGGGAGGGATGGTGGTGTTTTCCTCCGGGCAAGCGGCGGCTTCCCGAGGGGGCGGTGGGTGCGAGGCGCCGCGGGTGTGCCCGTGGCTGTGTCTGCGTGCCCGTNGCGCCGCGGCCGCAATAAGACGCGCGGGCCGCCCCTTGCCCGACCCGGCGGCGGCTCCGGTGCTCCCGGTGAGGCGGCGCGGCTTTAGCCCGGTAATTCCCGGGAGCTCGGGGTCGGGCGCGGGTAGCGGCCGTGGGGGAAGGGGTGGAGCGGCCGTGGGCTCGGGGAGGGGCTCCCTTGGCGGGGCTGTTCCGGCGCTCCGGGGAGGGGTGGTGGGGGTTTCCTCCGGGG
>VZTA01018802.1:42760-134698 GCA_013398855.1 Mohoua ochrocephala | reverse complement strand
GTGCCCGTGGCTGTGTCTGCGTGCCCGTGGCTGTGGCTGTGCGCGGGGCGGCGACCCGCGAGTGTTTGCGCGTGTCCGGGAGGTGCTGCCCTACTTGTGGCCGAGCCTCCCTGCTCGGGGAGGGCTGGGACACGCAGGTGCTCCGCGCAGGGACGCCTTAGGAAAGGGACGAGCAGGGGAGCCTATCCTGGCTGGAGCAGGAGCTCTGGAAGTGACCGTCTCTAGTGTTAGACCTTAAAACTGTGCTTGGCCAGGAGCTCTGCCGGTGTAAGGTGTTACCCTGAGCACCGTGCGCTGCTCTCCTGTGCTGAGCTGGGGCTCTGGGTTTCTGTTCTACCAAAGAGTGAACCACGAATGGTTTGGGTTGGAAGGGACCTTAGAGGCCATCTAGTTCCACCCCCCTGCCGTGGGCAGGGACACCTTCCACTAGACCACGTTGCTCAGGACTCCCACCAGCCTGCCCTTGAACACCTCCAGCGATGGGGCATCCACTGCTTCTCTGGACAACCTGTCCCAGTGCCTCTGTGCTGGGTCCAGGCCTGCTGTCTGTATCCTCCGTGGTGTCCCAGAGCTTTTGGTAGATTTCTGCACGCTAGAGCTATGGTAATTGCAGTCTAAACAAATCCTAGGGAGCAAATGATATCCCGGGGCATGTGGGAGACCAGAAACTTTCCCTTGTTGGAAATGCAGGAGCTGCGCGTTGGCATCTCTTTTTGGGAGAAGGCATTTGGTAGCTTTCCCAGTCCATGCGAGGGGTGTGCGCTCTGTTTCTTTAGCAGCTTTGAGAGCGAGTGGTGGCTGGCATAGCCATTTGCACTTGTGGGCTCCTTCTGTGAGCGCTCGGTGTTTCTTCTTTCCCTGCAGGTAACCAGCCAAGAGTGTGCGGTGGCCTCGGTATAAAGCAGCTCTTGAGTCTGTGCTGGGATTTGTGTAGGTTGCTCCTTTGCCATAGGAAAGGTGAGTAGGATTATTTCCATGTGTTGCTCTAAGGCTTTCTAGTTTAAATGCTTCCAGGAGCGGACTGATATTTAAACAACCCTGTGACTGCTAGTTCTTTCTGAATTTGTTTAAGAATTGTGCTTCTGCCTAAATGTTTTGTATCGGTGGACTGGAGTTTATGGCACCCAGATGATATTTGCTCTCCGTGTATCTTTTATGCTAACTAAATTTTTTTATTGTTTTTGGCTGAAAGTACCAACTAAACTTTTGCAAAGAGGTGCATCCACCCCTATTGTTGGGTCTTAATTTGGTTTTGTAAATGATGTAATCCGTTCCTGTGGATAATAGAATCAATTAATCTGAGTAATGAGGTACCTGCAGAGATGGAGCTATTTTATGTGTAGTAGTTCATGCTGTGAACACACTGCAATTTTTTAATTGTATCTTCGGTATGTTGAATAAGGACCAGTTGCTTTAGGTGAAAATGCTATCAAATACTCGGGTTTTGTTATAAACCTAGGGTCTTTAAGGGTGTAGTTTAGTGTTGTATCTGACGTGACATGACACCTGGCTCCTAGCAATAGCTGATTTCTTTGCTTAAAGTGCAACTAATTGTTGGGAGTGGATTTTGTCTGAGATGTTCCTTACCATACACAAATCTCAGCCTGCCTTTGCATGAAGTAAGGCTTTCTTTTGTATTTATCAACTGTCTATTGTGTGTCAAACAATACCTCCTGATTTCTGTAAAGATCTCAGTCCTCAAAGGCTTTTTAATCCCGAGCTGTGCCATTAGGCAGAAGTTAGCATTAGGTTTTGCGTAGTGCCCTTGTGGGATGTGGGCTGTCTTAACGTGAGATTAGAGGAGAACTAAGCTGCTGTTACAAGCAAGATCAGATTCCTGAGTCTGTTAATGAATTCAACTTTTCTAGACGCTTTTTTTTTTTTGAAAGTCTGGAAAAATGAATGCTGCTATTGTGCTGGGTGTTTCCCAGAACCCAGAACGCATGGGCCTATCCCATCCTGCTGACCTGTTTCAGGGTCACAGTGAGCCTGAATTTGAGATGCTTGGAGTGTGATTGAAGCAGCTCCATCTGATTTGAGATGATGAGATCTCCCCAAGTGTGTTTCTTATGGAAATCTAGTCCAAGGTTGGGTGTGCAGAAATCAGAGCTCAGTCTCCCACTGTCCATGGTTTTGAGAGCACTTAATATTCAGGTGATGTACAGCAGTCCCCCCAGTGCAGAGAGTTGTATTTCTCTATTTTTCCCCTGCTCTGTCCATTGCCACCTAGCCCGTGTCTCAGGTCAGAGGGGTCAGGTGGGGCTCTCAGAGTTGCAGTCCTGTGTTAGATGGACCTTTCGGGCATCCCATTGTCTGCTAGCAGATCTTTGCCTGCCTTGGCCGACCCTTAGGTGTGCGGTCAAAATGTCTCTCCCATTGAAGACAATCCAGAGGTGATGTTGCTTGGTCAAGAAAAAAGAGAAAGGTGCTGTTTGACTTCATGAATGTGTAGCTGTCTGACTTAATGAGGACAGCAAATAGGCTTTTTGTGGCCACCCCAAAAGTAAAAGCATTAATCCTGGCGCCTAAGAATCTGGGCATTGTAATTCACAGACAAGAGAGGAAAAATAGACTTGAGAGTCAGGAAGAGGATGGGATAATCTGTGAGGTCACCTGTGGATTCAGTGAAACGAGGACTCGCTAGTTGTACATTGCACCCAGAGTATCTGTGTTGTCACACTTGAGTGTGGAGGAATGGTGGAGGAGGTGGCCTGGGGAAAAAAAATCAAGCATAGACTGGCATAATTAGCAGGACAGGATGGGGATATGAGGAAATTATGCAGAGTGTGACTATGTTGACATCTCCTTTGAGAAAAGCTGATAAGGTTCTGTATGTTGCCAGTTCCAGATCTGTGGTGCCACTCTCCAGTTGCTCTGGCTGAGGGCCACAGCTGCTGCCTCTGCCTGCATTCCCTCGGGGCAGTGAGGCTCTGGGCAGCCCTCGTGGGCTTGAGCTACGTGTGGCACCTCAGAGTTCCCCAGGGAGGGAGATCTGCTTCTCTGGGAGCCTGTGATACCGAGTGAGGCTGTGTTTAAGCACTTGAGGGAAACCTGTGGGCTGGAGCAGCTCGTACAAATCTGCTCCTGATCAATTGTTTAAGTGGGCCAGTTGCAACAAGCTGGGTGAAGGATGGCGCTTTCCTTCCCGCATGAGGTCTCCTGGTTTGGGATTCCTCCCACTCTCGATTGTAAAATCATACTCAGCAGACACTTTGTTTCTTTGGTTGTTTTGATTCTGGTAGTTGTTTACTTTTTGCTGCCATATTGCTGCTCGTAATGCATTATCTGTGGGATGTTTGATGTGTCTGTCTCGTGTCTTTGTCCAGATGCGTCGTCGTTAGATGCCAGACCAGCTGCCATCTGTGCCAAGCTGCAGCCAAAATGGCAAAGTATAGGCTGGTTCTCCTGAGACACGGGGAAGGAGCCTGGACCAAGGAGAATCGCTTCTGCAGCTGGGTGGACCAGAAGCTGAGCAGCGATGGGATAAAGGAAGCTCAGAACTGTGGCAAGCACCTCAAAGCGCTGGGCTTCGAGTTTGACCTGGTCTTCACCTCCGTGCTGAGCCGCTCCATCCAGACTGCCTGGCTTATCCTGGAGGAGATGGGCCAGGAGTGGGTCCCCATTCAGAGCTCCTGGCGGCTGAACGAGCGTCACTACGGAGCGCTGATCGGGCTCAACAGGGCAGAGATGGCTCTGAATCACGGCGAGGAGCAAGTGAAAATCTGGAGGAGAAGCTACGATGTCACCCCGCCTCCCATCTCTGAATCCCACCCCTACTACGACGAGATCTACAACGATCGCCGCTATAAATGCAGCGATGTCTCTCAGGAAAATCTCCCAAAGGCTGAAAGTCTCAAGGACGTGCTCGATAGACTCCTTCCCTATTGGAATGAAAAGATAGTGCCAGAACTGAAAAGTGGCAAAATGATTCTTATCTCTGCTCACGGGAACAGCAGCAGGGCGCTGCTGAAGCACGTGGAAGGTAAGGGTCTTTGTTTTAGCCTTCCCCTCTCCTCCTTACTCAATGGCTTGGAGCTTTATATCTTGCTCTGTAGTGTGCATTACTTACCTGGGCAAGGTTATCATGTCTATGCTTTCCAAAAAAGTAGAAAGCTGGTCAAGGAATCAAACTGGGAGATGTGGAAAGGGGAGAGAATTAGTTAGGTTAATGTCGTTAAGAAAAGGGCCAGATGCTTTCATTTTATTTCTCACTGTTCATTTACAACTACTGTATTTGAACTAACTTTGTGGTTGGTTTAGATAGACAAAAACTCTGCAGGCTCAAGTTGGTTGTGGATTTTTTCAGTTGCTTTGTCAGGTTTGAAACAGTCATCTCTTCATTAAAGAAGCACTGCTGTAACACAACAGAATAAAAGTGCTTGACTTGGGTTGTGGAAGATGTTCTTGACTGCTGCTCTGATGGGTCACCCTGATAATTTTTTACTTAAAAGTTATGTGACAGGGAGTTCTGCAGAGTGTGGGCACTTTCTAAAGCTTGTGCAAATACTGGACTATATCCTAGTATAGAAAATGCATCCCAATAAACAGCCAAGTTAGTGGCTTGGCATAAGGCTGTTTATTTATCACAGAATGGCTTGTGTTGGGAGATATCTTTTAAAGGCCATCTAGTCCAGTCCCCCTGCAAGGAGCAGGGACATCTTCAACTAGGTCAGGTTGTTCAGAGTCCTGTTCAACCTGGCCTTGAATGTTTCCAAGGATGGGATATCTGCTGCCTCTTTGGGCAACACGTTCCAGTGTTCTACCAGCCTCATCACAGAAATTTTCTTTCTTATATCTAGTCTGAAACTATCTTCTTTTAGATTAAAACCATTCCCCCTTGTCTTAATGCAACGGGCACTGCTAAAAAGTCTGTTTCCATCTTTCTTAGAGGCCCTCTGGAACCTTCTCTTCTCCAAGCTGAACAGCCCCAACTCAGCCTTTCCTCACAGGAGATGTGCTCCATCCCTGTGTTCGTTTTTGTGGCCCTCCTCTGGTCCTGCTCCAACAAGTCTTTCCTAGGCCGAAAATCCCAGAACTGGTCTTGAAAAGGGCTTATTTGGGACGTAATGATAAAACCCATCCTTTTCATTGTTAGATTCTTCCCTCCTTTCCTCTTTCATCTCCTGGCTTCTGGGCCATCCTAAACTGGAAGTTGATCTGTATTAATTTCTTTGTGGGTAGAGCAGAATTTAGTGATTATATATGTGCGAGTGCAGCCTACTACAGTTGTAGTTACAAATATGCACAGACTGGATTGTGTCCACTCGGGTTTTTTTTTAGTTATAAAATCCTCTGTTTTGTGCCTCTGTGGCTCTGCCTGCTGAGTACTTTTTGCATTTGGCCGTGCTGGAACAGTCAAGGACATCAGGAGTCAGAAGCCTGGGAAATAAGCAGGTACCAGTAGCTTCTGGAGCCAGAGAGGCTGTGAATCCTGGGCTTGGATGAAGGAGGAAGGGCTGCTCCAGTCAGTTCCATGATGTGGTCAGAGTGGTTGGCCTCACTGTGTGAAATGATACAGGAAAAAGGGGAAGAGGGATCTGCAACTGTGCCTCCCAAGAACTGAACCAGTTCTGTGAAACCATGCTGGCCAAGCCCTTTGGGGGTGAGATGCTGACAGCTGAATGTAGCTTCAGCAGAGACCCTGGGCCACCTTCTGTGCAGGCCTGCACAGGGGCTGGCAGCATCAGGGACTGGGAGGGTTCCTTTGGGTTTAGTCTGGCTGGATTTCTTGCTGCACTGAGATCAGAGAGGAACAGGGCTGCAGAGCTTTTCTTTGGGATGATTGCTAACTCTGTGTAACTCTTCCAGGACTGCCCATACTCAGCCCAAGTATAATAAAGCTGTCCTGTGTCTTGCAGTATACCTTGACCCTCCCAGCATATGCTTACATAGGGAAATGTGAGGAATCCTTGGCACAGGATCTAGTTCTGTTGACCAGGGACCATCTGTGGACTCCCCCAGCTCCCACACAGCAACCTGCTGGCTCTCCTGCCCTTTATGTAGTAGAGATTGGATTTCTGAAGAACTGGCCTGGAGGGTAGCATGGACAGAGCTCAGAGATATACCTGGTATTGCAGTCTGCCTTTGTTGTTTTGGTTTTGCTTTTTTTTCCCCCCCTCCTTGGCCTAAAGCTAGCTGGATCTAAGAGGTTCCTTGTCTGCATTGCTGACTGTCTCTCCCTTTCTCTCCTGAAAGGCTGTGAGTTGCTCTGCAACCCTGCTAGAGCTGGACCTGATTCAACAGTGCTTAAAGTTTGCCAGTCTACTGTATTTATAGCACCCACTGTGAGATGGGCTGTGTTTTTGTGGACTTTTTTTTCTTTTAATATAAGCTTAGTGTGCCCTGCACTTGAGTGGAGTTTTCTAAGCCCCTCTAGCTTAGCTGGAGCCTTTTTCTTTTTTCTTTTGGCATTTTGAAAACTGGGCTCCAAGTGCCTCAAGCAGCAATCTTGCATGGCTGCTTGGATGTCTTAGTCATGGTGTTAACTTGGTCTTGGAAGATGTAGCTCAGACTTTAAATGGCAGTAAATATGAATGTTTTCATTCAGTCAGATCTGATGAAACAATTCTAATTGTTTCAGTGTTAATTTGATTGGTTTTTTTCCTAAAAGACTACAGAGTATCCCTTGGAGTTACTATTTCAAGGAGGTATTTTCTTGAAACTGGCCTGCAATTCTCTGAATCTGTGTTTTCCTTCTTCTGAGTAATTGGTAAAGAGCTGGAAATGTAGTTCTGCTTTCTACCTGCATGTGATCCTTGGAGCAACAGTCTCATGCTCAAAAGGCTTTGATTGTGGGTTTGGATTTTGTTCTTGTTTCCTCATTGCACAGAGTGGACCTCGTTAAGGTGCATGAAATGTCTGTCATGCTGAATAAGCATCCTGGATGCACAGGATCTATTTGCAGATGATTTTTTTCAGCTCTTTGAGGGAGGATGGTTTTCTCCTTATCTGATAACCAGTGCCTCATACGGGAGCCCTCTTGACAGTGTCCCTTTATGAAGGCATGAGTGTGATACTCGTGACCACCTTGCCCTGTTTCTTTTGAAGCACTGACTGGAGACCAAGTCCAATGGACTGGTTTCCCAGATGAAGGATTGTTGGGCTGTCTCAACTTTTCTTTCTTCCCAGCCTTTTAACCCTGAGGACTGGTGTCAAGTGCCTCAAAACAGGGCCTTGTGGAAGGCCTGATTCTAGAATTTCCAACCTGTTGAAAGGTTGTCCTACCTGTTGTCGCCTCTTGGATGTGGTGTGGTGGTCACTGAGCCTTGTCATGCTCGGGGTTAAAACTGGAGGACAGGAGTTGCCTGGCCTCTTGAAGATACAGATTTGGTACTTACTGGGCTTTTTGGGTTGTCACAGGGCTGGGACAGGTCTCTGGGACTGGGCTTGCAGGTGGAGTGTGGTGACTCTGAAGGCCTCATGCTGATTTTGCCACCTGGTGAGCAGGGAGAGCAGAGCCCTCAGGATTTTACTTTCTTGCATCACTCTGAGTGTGCAGTTACAATATTCCAGTAGTTTACGTGCTGGAGCTGCCCATTGTGACACCTGGTGTGGATTGTGTGCTGAGGGCTTCTTAATAAGATTATTTCACTGATTTTGCTGCTTAGCCTGCTTAGGGAAATACTACTTATGTGTGAGTGTGGTGTCTGAGTGCAGTTGCAGGAAACATCTTGGGATCTAACAACTCGGTGCTCTTGAAATGAGACGGTCTTGCTCTCAATGTCGTTTTCCCCAGTCTTTGCTCAGTGCTTCTGCTGCTTATTTCTTGTGAGCTTGTTGGGCCTTGGTGCAAGTTACCCTGGCCTGTGTTTTGGCTGCTGCTGAGCAGTGCTCCCACAGCATCAGGGCTGCCTCACCAGCACTGTCCCCAGACAGGCTGGGGCTGGGCAAGCTCTGGGGAGGGGACGTAGCCAGGACAGCTGACCCAAAGTGACCAAAGGGATGTCCCTTACCCCATATGATGTCTGCTCAGCAGTAAAAGCTAAGGGAAAGGAGGAAGGGCATCTGTAATGACATTGGAACAATAGCTCTGTGAGCTGAAGCCCTGATTAGTGGGAAGTGACTGGATTGCCTGCTGATGGGAAGTAGAGAAATAAATCCTGTGGTTTTCTTTGCTTCTGTGCTTGGCCTCCACTTGTGCTTTAGTAAACTGCCTTTATCTTGACCCACAAGTTACTTTTGCATCTTTCCTCCCCGCCCATTGTGCTGAGGATGGGAGTGAGAGAGCAGCTTGGTGGGCACCTGGTGTCCAGCCAAGGCCAACCCACCACAGTTCTTTTTTGGTGCCCCACTGTAGCCCCCTACTACTAAAGCCCGGCTGTGCAAACCTGATACAGACAGAAAATCTTGGCAGACACGAGTGAAACAAATGTAGGTGATGTGCTCCAACCACGGTTGTAGCCCACCCATCTTTCTTTCCCTAGGCTTTGCACAGCAAGATAACATTCTGTCAAGATCAAAAGCCAGATTCTAGCACTGTGCTCATTTCCCTCCTCTACCCTGTTGAAGTTGGATCTTCTGTCAGCCTGTAGGGAGGGCAGAAAGTGGCTCTGAATATTTAACTTACTAGGCTAAAGCTTTAGTGTTTTCATTAAGCACGTGGCAAGGATGCTGTGACCTGATTTGGAACTCAGTTACAGAGCACCAGTATTAAACAAGCTTTTGTGGCTGAATTTATGCATTTGATCTTGTGTATGATCTTTTATTGGATGAATCATCTGGCCTCAAGTGCAGGTGACATGCAGGGGAGGAGGGGTGTAGTGTTATTCTCAATAGCTCTTGTGGGTTTTGGGTTTCTCTGACCATAAGAATAGAAGGGAGGAAGTTGGTAAGAACAGGTGAGAGGGAAGGGGAAGCTGAAGCAGCCCTTGTAAAAGTGCTCTAGGTGCTCAAAATCAGTGGGGTTTGTCTCTGTAGGACTCTGCAAGGTACAAATAGTTCAAAACACTCCATGGGCTACCACATGAAGGTGAATTCTTAAGCTTGCCTGGAGATATTTCCAGTTTGTGTTTGGTTTGTTCAGTTAAAAGGAGGATAAGTGAGCTGGGGAAGAGGTTTGAAAGGTTTTTTTTTATAATAAGTGCTTACCAAATTATTGCAGCGTTCATGTACCTGACTGCTTCCTGCTGTACAGCTAAGGGACAACTTTCTCAGGACAGAGCAGGGGAGATGGCCCCTTGAGGAATGTACTTGCCTGCTCAGCATTTGATCTGGGCTCCTGAGGAGGTCATCCTGAGCACTTCAGTGATATCTGGGGGTTCTCACGACTGTAAGTAGGTAGGACCTGGGTTTTAAACCTTCTTGGGTAAAGAGGGTTTCCAGCAGCACAGTGCTTCAGCAGTGCTGAGACCGGGCTTTGGCATTAAACTGGAGGGAAGAGCGTTGCTTCTCCAGGGCTCTTATTTACCACTGCACCCTGTAGTCAGCAGCTGAGATCTTGCCCTGATTTCACCCTTCTCCCCTGTGCCATGGGCTGGGTTGTGACTGTGGCCAGCTCGGCTGGAGCACAGGAAAAGGTCAGCTGGTTATAGTTACAGCACATGGAGTAACTGGATAGCAGTTAGCTCTCACTCCAGCCACTGCAGCTGCAGGGCTTTTTGCTGTCCCTTTGCTGTCCTCCCGGCCTCCTGGCTGGGGAGTGTTCTGGTGAGCTCCCTCTGCAACCAAGGAGCTTGTATGACCAGCCTGCTCAGCTTCTTGCTTCCTGAAGAACACGAATGCCATACACAGCAACAGGACGCTGTTGTTTCTTTAGGATTTTCATCTGACTTTAGCTTGCCTTTCCAGGCTTCTGGCTGTGGGGCAGCACTTCTGTGTGAGGAAAAGTCCTGAGGAGAAAACCATCATGTTTGCTGCCGTGTGTTTATCCTAGACTGCACTGTTTTGCTTCATAAATCAATACTAGTTGACATTGTGGTCACTTTGTGTTCTGTAAAAACAGTAAAGTGCATTTCTGAATCCGTGTAGCTACAGCTAGTTTTGTTTAATCCATCTCCAGAGGAAACCTTTAAATATCATGTCTCCTGACCGCATTATGTGGTTTGCCTAAACTCTCCTGCATGACTTCATCTGTTTTGTGTATATATGAATGGTTTAGTCTGGGAGACTGAATCTAGGAGGTGGTCAGAACACTTCCTAGGCACGGAGTCTCTGGGGATATACATGGTGATGTGGATGCTGTTAAAATCTAATGTTTAAGAATCCTTGAAATATGAGCTCAGGCAGCTTTGGCTGCTTGTTTTGCAAACACAGTCCTTGAGAACAGTGCTTGTGCCTGGTAAATGGATGCAGTATTTTTCCCGTTCATTTCTGTGCTGTTTTTACATTTTAGGTATTCTTTGAGGTGGTTTTTTTTTTTTCCCTGTAGGTCTGATTTTGTGCCCTACACCAGGTGAATGATTTGCCTCTTGTATGCAAGAATTGCTTAAGCTGTCTGAGTGTGACTTGTTTCAATGGACTGATGCTTCATGTGCAACAAGGTCTGAGTTCCTTGTGAGGGTTTGTTCCACGCCCTTCTGAAACTTAGGGCTAACCCAAGTGCTGAGCACAAAGCAAGAACAGGTCACTGCAGAAGCTGGGTGCTGCTGTAGTCTCTGGGCAGGGGCATGTGATCCTCACCTCGTGAGGAGTTCTGTTTTTTCTGCCCTGTTGTCACCCCACTGTTGCTGAGTTGCTTGGCCCGTGTGTGTTTTCCTGTTGATGTGTTGGCTCTGCTTTTCTCCTTAATGTGAAAATCGCTGGTGAATTTACACCCGTGCGTCCCGAGGACCATCTGTTTTGTCAGCTGCTCAGGAGGGTGTTTGCTCGGTGCACCTTGGTCTAGTTCAGGTGGTGTCATCACTTTAGGAGCTTGGTTGTGTGCATTTTCCAAGTGTGAGTTACTCAAAGCTGCCCTGCTTCACAATAGCAGGCTGCTGCTGTGACCTCAGTGCTTCTAAAAAAGGGAGGAAAAAAACAATCTTGGCATTCCCAATGACACTAGCTTTCTTTTGCCTGATTTTTTTGAGGGATAATGTCTTTGCAGTCACTGCTTTTAATGCAACTATTTAGACCTTGTGTGGAATCTTTACTAGGATACTTGGTCTTGAAATTCACTTGGATGTGTTTGGTGTGTTTGATATAAAAATAACCAGCAATTTCATTGAGATGAGAGCCCCAGAATATTTCAATTACACATCTGCATAAAATAAACTTTGTTTCCAGGTGTTCATTCCTTTAGTGAAGTGGAAAAAAGAAGAATGCTCTAAGCTGTACAAGTTGACTTTCTGCCTCCTTTTTTTTTCCCCCTTCCCCTCATTTGAAAGTGGAAATGAATATCCTGTGTGTAGTAATTCTGAGAACAGCACTGTGGACCCTGCTGTAAACTTGCTTATGAGAAATCAGATGTGGGTCAAGAGTGATTCTCACACAAGAAGAATTAAATACTGATTTTTATGGCAGTTTGTGTGAGAAGAGCTGCACAGAAAATTTAAGAGCAAAATGAACCTTGTTATCCTGCCTTTCTAAAGAGTGTGTTGGCTGCTTAGCAGAGGTTGTTTCATGTTGGAGTAGCACGTGTGGACTCTCAGCGTGTTTTGTGATGTGTGAGTTGGGAAATCATGGAGGGAACCTATTGTACTCCATGTCCTGTGTTAAAGGAACGGTGTAGTCTCCAGGGCAATCCCTTCCTGTTTGTTTCACGTGTGTAGACTGCAAAAGTGAAGAAGCTGTCTTCACCTTGATGGGAATTCTCTCCTTCAGCTCTTCCTAAAGCACTTGCCAAGCTGTGGCCTGGCTGGGAATTGACCCTTGAGTGGCTGGTGGTGTTGATGGAGGCTGGAATGTGTCCTTGGCTGTCTTAAGACGAGATGACCTCAGAAATAAGGCAGTAGGCAATGAGGAAGCTGTAGGTGTAACTCTGTTTTGTTTTCCTTTGGCAGGCATCTCCGACGAGGACATCATCAACGTTACCCTCCCCACTGGTGTGCCCATACTTCTTGAACTTGATGAGAATTTGCACCCTCTGGGCCCTCACCAGTTTCTGGGTGATCAAGAAGCTATCCAAGCTGCCATCAAAAAAGTGGAAGATCAAGGGAAAGTGAAGTCTGCTGAGAAGTAGAATCGCACTGTGTAGCACAGCCGTGTTCAGTGTGGTAGTAAGTGACGATGTGTGTATGACTGCTAGGCCGCACTGTGTGAATGTCTCAATTTCAAGCACTAAATAATTGGAAGGGACAATTGTCGAGTCTCAGGTTGGTAGTTTAACCCCTCTGCCTTTTCAAAAACTGGAATTTAGGTTGCAGCGTGAGGTTTTTTGATACTGGAAGAGATGATTCAGGTCATGGAAGCCTGCGGGGCAGTCTGCCCCAGATCCACCGCTGAGGATGGCCCAGTAGAGAAATCAAGGGATGTGTCATTGGTGTCTGCCAACAACCAGTCCTGATCTGTTTAAGGAGAAAAGCACCAGCTTACTGGACTAAATAAGTCCAGGTTGTTAGAGGCACTAAAGCTCTCACTGATAAAATGGAGCCAGATAACTCTGTTGTCAACTACAATTCTTCTGTGTCAATAGCCGTGTCAGTTTGTCCTCGATGGATTTCCTTGAGTCTTTCAGAACACTTCCAGCTGGACAACTCTCTGCCTTTGTTATTTTGAGTCTTCTGTGGCCAGTTCACGGTCCAGAGAATTTTGTAGAGATGTTCTGACTGCTAGAGTTATCACAGTTGTCTTTTGTTACGCTGTGTTCCCTTTTTAAGGAATCTACACGGAATCCCTTTTCCTCCACCATCTTTGCAAAGCCTAGCATCACTGCATTTTGCTGCCTTGCAGTCATAGGATTTAAGTCAGACTTTAGTCCACAAAAGAAGCACAAAGGTTTTCTGCTCAATGTTTAAATTATCATGTAGCTCTTAGTGAGGGACCTGAGTACCTTTGAGTGTGTACTAGAGGTTTGATCATCCCTTAGCCAAGTTTTTAGGATAATTCCTCTCACCTCAGCACAAGTGGCATAGGAAAAACCCCTCTAAGCTTTCCTGAGTTGCAAAGGTATCTTGAGAAACGTGTTCCACAGTAGCATTACCGTGGCATTATCTGTCTCAAAGTCTCTGAAGGGCTGGAAGAGGTGCATGAAGCACATCAGGAGTGTTGCTGGGTGCAGCTCATGCAGCCATCCTGCTGGTAAGGAAGGATATTCTGCCATGCCTGAAAGTGTTCTCCTGTAAACCTCTCCTCACAATCATGGCTTGATTCCTGCTGAGCGTGGCCTTGCTGTTGTTTGGCACCGGATTTGACCAGTTCACCCCGTGGCTGGATGTAGTGGCAGTCTGATGTTCTCTCTACAAGCATCAGGGTCATTCCACTTTTGAAGACTTGCTCCTTAATCTTAACCTGCAAATATGGAACTGTTACTAAAGTTTACCTCTGACCCACTGTCTCAACACCTGAGCATCTGATTGTGACCTTGGATATCAACGTGGGTGGCACTTGTGTGCGTGCTGCTTGAGCTGAATGTGCTCTCAGCACGGCCCAGCTACAAATCTCAGTGTTGATGAGAATTTCCTTGATCTGATGATAAAGTTTTTAAAATGCTGGGGTAGCTGCTGCTTGGCAGTGAGCAGCCCTGTAGCTGGCTTTGTGAGTGTGAGAGGATGTTTCTTTCTTCTGAGGAGAGCAGTGTGACAGTGTGGTGTGCCTCTGACAGTCTTGCTGACGAGTGGAGCGAGACTTTCCAGGTCTGATGCCAGCTCACATTAGAGTAGCACCTACTCCATAAAAGACCTCTTGCTAGAAGGTAGTTTCTCCTGCATGAATGGTGCTTGAGCTTCTCTTTGGTTTTGTTTTTGTAGCCCTTGCAGTAGGAACAAAATCACATGTTTCTCTTTTAAACATAAAGCTGGTAGGTTTCCTCTTTCTTTGTATGAGAAAGATATTTCAGTGTTTTTTGGTTGTTTTGGGTTTTTTTTCTCCTCTGAAATGCTATTAGCAGCTTCTCTGCTAGTTGATTTGATACTGGCTTAGTTTCTGGGGTTTTAGTTTTCTGTGCTTAGAGTAACTCTGATCCTTAATTGAAAGTTTACAAGCGAGCGTTACAGCGTTAGATTGCTGACCAGCCAATGTTCATCTCTGAAGGGCCACTGGCACTCAAGTGAATAAATTCTTCCCTAAACATTAAATGATGTGTGATGCTTAGTATCAAGTGAGGTTACTGTAGACTCGTGAACAAGACCAGCAGAGCCACCTGTTGTCAGTGGGAGCTGGGTGCACCCAGGTGTGTGGGCACACAGGCCATGGCCACATCCCTTTGGCATCGTGGAATTGTAACGTGGAACTTCTTCAGGACACAGCACGCAGCTGGAACAGACTGGGAAATGAACCCAGCTGAACTGGGAGATGGGCTCTCTCCTCCCCTTCTCTGAGGGAATCCGTGATCTCTCCTGTGGATGGAAAGGTGGATGAGGGACTTTAGGGAGCATTAATATTTATTCTTGCAGCCGAATGGATGGAATTGACTGAAATCATCCTTTGAGAGTCATGGACAGGAGGAAGAGACCACCACCAATGTGATGTTTTCAGGAGTTGCTGTTCCTACGGTGCTGCTGGAGGTGTGGATAGTGACAGCGCTCCGGGAAGTTTGGCTTTGTTTGCTTGGATTGTGGCTCCAAAGTGACGACAGGATTTTATGTGCCCATCTGGCAGCAATAACACCTCACAAAAGTATCAAATGGAACCAGCTGGGGATTTCATTGTGCTCTTTAAGATTATTTTAACGCCTTGCAGTTCTGAGAAACCTTTTAATTAAAATGCTGATTCATAAACCATGTCTATTGAAGAACAGAAACCAAGTTCCATCAGCAGTGGCGTAAGGATTCCTGATCTTCAGGCATGGCTACATCAGAGGGAGAAATGAGAATCTTGCTTTAGAGATCAGTGGTTGGGAAGCATTTTTCCCTATGTTTGAGTGTGCCTCCAAGTCCTGTAAGGTAAATGGTGTTTTTACAGTTAACATAATGGATGTGGTTGATTTGGTTTGTTTATGCATTTTTAACTTGTGGTTCAGTAGCAGTAATAGCTCTAGATCCTCCTGAAAACCTTTGTAAATATGGTGGAGCTGGCAGGTTCTTTATAACCCAATAAATTCACCTGAAATAGAATTTAATTTGGCTTCAGTCTTTTTTTCCTTCTGCTCCTATCCCCTTTGTTTCCTTTTCAGGGCTGATAAGTAAATAAAACTGACCTTCAGGGTTCCAAAACTCCTCAAGCAGTTGTTTATCATGCAGTCAACTGGGTTAAAATAGTGTTGGAGCCAACACTTGCTCATGTTTACATGTGAAGAAGTTGGGTTGGAGGGAATACATACCCCTTCAAAGCTGTGGGGGCATTTACTCAGGAACAACGAGCTTTTAGTTCCAGAGCAGTGGATCTAAACAAATGCTCACTGGTTCCCATTCCCGCTTTCCCTTCCAGTAAGAAGCGTTACTTTTTGATGGTGTGTTTAAAGCTGTGCCTTCTGGAGACAAAGCCAACCCCTTCACTCTCCAAAGCACTTGGGTGCCACGCAGAGTGGGAACTCCAAGGACAAGCACATGGAACTGGAGCCTGCTGAGGGCTGCCTCTTCTTGCTGACCTTCACGTGGAAAGCCTTGGATGCTGGGATAAGAGGAGGGCAGCATAAAAGCCCTCAGGGAAATTGAACATTCAGATAGAAAGGGGGAAGACACAGCTGTGGGGCTTAAAAAAAAAAAGCATACTGGAGAAACAGACTTTTAAAAACTTGGTCTTGTGCTTGTGTTGAGATTGAGTGGGGAATGGAACAGATCTGTCTGAGCCGTTTGTGTACTGATGTTTATCATCTTGCAGTTAACGTGGCACTGCTGCCAGCCAATTCAAAATTGTATTGGTATTTTAAGGTGTATTCCCTCCCTTTCCCCCAGTCACTTTTTGTACTTTGCTTGAGTAACACCTCAGATTGTTCCAGAGCCGTGTCTGCTGTTTCCTTTGTTGGGAGAAGACCCTCTGAAGCCCAGCTTGGTTTCATTCTGCCACACTTTTGTGCCAAGGAGTTTGCTTTGAACTTGCTCTGCCCAGCCTGAGGAGAGATTGACTCTCTACCTAGCCACATTTTCAAAATTTCAACTTTGCTTTTCTTCTCCCTTTTCTTTTTTCTTTTTTTTCTTTTAGTCTGTGGAAAGTGCTTGTTCTCAAAGGTCACAATAAATGACACTTGCCTTATCTGTCTGCTGGCCTCAGCATCTCCTCAGCCTTAAACTCCCAGTGGCAGGAGGGGAAGCTGACAGGACAACTCTGCTGCTCAGGAAAGCTCAGAGCTGCGGTGGAACTGACTAATGCTTCAAGTGGAGGGTGCAGAAGGGTTTGGAATCTGCCTTTGAGAGCTGTGCTGAGCAGGTGTTGCTGCCTCTCCCTTGTGTGACGGTGCCCAGAGGTTCTGGGAGTGGCTGAGTACAAGAGGGACCTTCAGCTTCACACAGAGAGCAGGGTGGCTGTGCCATGGCACTCACTCCTCCCTCCCCATGCCTTGCTCCTTGCTAGCCAGCAGCCAGGCCTTTTTGGGGCTATTCCAGCAGAATTCAGCAGCCGGGTTGTGTCCCCACGCTGCGGGGGAAGAGGATCCCTGTCCTTGCTCTTCCCATTATGCTGACAGAGCAGGGGAGGGCAGCAGATACCAGGCTACGGCTGCTGCTGAGCTGTGAAGTCCCTCCCAGTGCGATGGAGTGGCCTGAAGATGACTTCTGATGGCTCTTTTGAAAGGAGGGGCATTGACCCACGGCTCAGCTGGAGATGGCAATGTCGATGATCCTTGTGGGTCCCTTCCAGCTCGGATTATTCTGTGCTTGTCGTGGTGCTGTAATTACTCTTACCAGGCTTCAGAAAGCAGTTATGGCCCTAAGAGGGCCCCTGGCACCACAAGTGCTGTGTCTGCAAGTGTTAATGCCTCATTAATAGAGCCATGGTCTTCCTCAGGTGTCTCCCAGCTCCCCCTCAGCACAGCACATGAGCATTTCCTCACCTTTGGTCTGGTATTTGCATGAAAGTATTGGTATTTATTAATTTGGTAAAAGAATCTCTCTCTGTCCCCCTCTCCTAGGAAAGCAGTGTGAATCCAGTGACAGCAAACTTTACATTTTGGTTGCTGTTGGCCTCAGAGGAGCCAAGGCAGCGTTTTGCTGCCATCTTCCAGGCTGGTCATTTCTACCCATTGGGAGCACGTGGCACAACTGAATACACACATGGAGCACCCTGATGCTGCCAGAGCTGTTCAGTGAAAGTGCCTGTTTCTTTCAGTGAAAGACTTTTTTTTTTTCCTCCTTGTTCCTGGTGATAATCTAGCAGAAGTGCTGGAAAGTAGGAATGTGCACGTGCTATTAGTGCCACAACCTAGACTGAGGATGCCTTGCTGAGGATTTAACTGCCCAGTGCATCCTGCTTTGCTGGCAGACACTTGTCAGGCTCTCAGTGACTGCTGTGATTAAAGCTGAGCCAGATCTCCAAGTCAGATCTGTGCTTCTTCAGCTGTTCCTCAGCTGCAGGTTGTTTCTTTCCAGGGTTTGTATGGAAGGCAGTGATGCTGGCTGCGTTGGGAGCGAGAGGGCAGGCGTAGAGATCCCGAAGCATCCCTAAAGGCAAAGCAATTGCACAAGTTGCAGCTGTGGATGGACTTGTAGAAAAGAGAGTGGACAACAGGTGGAGCAAGTGCATTGTGGTGAAGTACGTGCAGGGATCAATTTTACACTCCTGTGTGCACATGGGGACAGCAAGGTGTGATCAGCCTCTCCTGAGAGGCAGCACGTTTTTATCTCTGCCAGCACTGCCCTCTGCTTTAACAGGCGGTGTGAGGCTGAGCTAGTTCTGCTGTGCAATAAATTGCAGTCATCATCCGGGGTCGCTTGGGCAGATTAATCCCCCTTTAGTCTCGCATGAGCAGCTTCACTAGACTGGTCAGTGCTGCGTGAGAAAAGGTGCTCAGCGATGAGCAAATGCCAAATTAAAAAGAACATGAGCTGTAAGGTGCCTTGGATTTCAGGGATCTGATTTCAGATACTCTTGTACTAATTTTTCCCAAGGACTCTTGTATTCCTCTCTCTCTCTCCCCGTCAGAATTTGTGGGAATTTATAATCATTTTGCATGCTTTCAAACAGAGCTTTGAGAAGGACAGTTCAGACCCCCCCTTACACCTATCTTGAAATACATGGACTGATGTGAGTTATCCAAGTAGAGTGAGTCTGTAGGTGCAGCTGATGGAAAAAGACTCCTGCAAAGCCAATTCCCATTCTTGTTCTGCAGCCTTCCCTCACACATTAGTGTGAAAAGTGCTCGTTAGTGATACAGAACTCACGGGCTTTGTTTTTGCACTTGGTGTATGCTTCGACCCAATACCTCTAAAGGAATTTTTTAACTGTGTGAACATACACATTTGAGTTGCATGAAATGTTGTGGGAACTGGTACTCGATTTTTGTTGGACAATAGCAAAGCAGAATAAACTTACCCAGGCCTCATTTTCTCAGGTGAAAGCTTTAGGAGACCCTACTGAAATGAAAAGGACTTGGTTTCAATACTGGAAGTCTTATGTTCTGTGCTTTCCCTTCTGTGTGGTTGGCTCGAGTGTTTTCCACAGCCAGAAATACCTCCTTTTAACTAGCACTAGTACTTTATATCCTATTGTCCTCTAGTTCCTTGTTTGGCTTCTCTGCCCTTCCCTTCTGATACCTTAGAACTCAAATTCCACAGGAGCTTGGATTTTGGTCCTATTTTCTTAGCTTGGAAAGCATGAATCAGATTTGGTCAGAATCCACCAGAAATACTGACATCCTTGTTCAGAACAATGAAAAAAAAAAAAAAAAAAAGAACACTGGCAAGTGCCAAAATGGTTTCCATAGAAAGCTGCTGTCTACACAATAAGGAAACAAATGCCAGTGGGCTGAAAACCCACATGGTCCTTCATGTTTGTTTGGGGAGAAGAGTTATCACTTGGCTCTGGACGATCCCTTTGGCTACTGTGTTTCTCACATCTTCTCAAGTCCGTGGTTTTGCCCTATCCTGTGATGTGGCCCCACCCTAAACTTCTCCATCCAACCACAAAGTGCCTTCTCCAGGTGCTCCCACACGGCCTTCTTGTGTGACTCCTTCCTTGGTGGCGTGTCCTGCCAGCTTCAGACTGCTTGTAAGAGTTGCTTAGGTGGGGGGAGACAGGGTCAAGTGTGGAATAGGTTTTGAGAGGGAGACACATCTGAAAAAGCCCGAGAACTGCTGCGCCGAGGTATGGATTTCCAGCTGGATCGCATTTTGTATTTTACAGTCCTGTCTGCATTCCTACGATGCACAGGGGAAAATGAGGGGGTTTTATGTTTTAGCTGGAAAAAGCCACCCACGTGAGAGAAACGCCGAGTGACCTGTTTTCCTCTTAATAACTTTTATCTGCTTGTTCTGTTCTCTCTGTTCCTCCAGCGAAGCTCTCTCCCACCGTGATGCCCAGCAGTTTTTCACAGCTGACAGTGGCGGAACTCGTTGCACAGCAGGATCTGGAGGCAGTGGAAGGGCTCCGTGGCCCGAGGGGCTCTTGCAGTGCCTCTCTGTTGTGCGTGGGCTCAGCAGTGCTACGTGACTAATGACTTTGTGCTGCTGTGGCTGGCCAAAGACCAGTGTGTGCCTCTGCCACTGCTGGTGAGATTTGTGGTTGCTCATCACCTCATGGATCAGGTCTTTTGCTAATGATACCCCTCAGAAAAGCATCACACTTAACAGGCACTGCTTGATGTTAATTCCTTCAGTGTCCGAGGGTGGCGTGCCAAGAATGAGGAAGGATTGGTTGAGTTAACGAATGGAAAAATCGATTACAGAAATACTAGGGGTGCTATGTTAGATACGCCTGTACTCCCCAAAGGAAAATCTAAGGGCTGTCAAAACACTGGGCAGTCTGCTTTCCAGTTTTGTGTAGCTTTGACTTGGTTTTCGTGGAGGTGAGAAAAAAGGCTCCACAAAG
Organism: Mohoua ochrocephala; assembly: GCA_013398855.1. NCBI lineage: Eukaryota > Metazoa > Chordata > Aves > Passeriformes > Acanthizidae > Mohoua > Mohoua ochrocephala. Next base: position 114,724 of record VZTA01018802.1, on the reverse strand, counting down.
CCTGACAATTTGGTTTAGAAGGTGCTTAATAGGTTTGCCTCCTATGCCCCTGTTTCTGAGGGTTGTGCACAGTAATTTCCACTGAACTCAGCACTTCAGTGAAAGCAGGTTGCTCCAGGAGCTGTCTGACTGGATGCAGAGAGCGTGAGCGTGGGATGCTGTCCAGCTCTCTGAGGCAGCGTGGGGAAAAAGGATGAGGGTGTCATGCAGGTCCAGTTGCTGGACAAGTGTTCAGCCCTCATGTGTTCAGCGTGTCCACTGGTGACCACAGAGCCCCTGACTGAAAGCACAATACTGAATTTAGCCCTTTACGCTCGTGTCTTGCCGTGTCCACCTTGGTTATTGTAACCTGGGATCCCGATCCTTGTTCTCCTTGCAGTAAATTGTGGAGGTCCCGCTGTGACTGCAGAGGGAGAGGGCCAGACTCCCCCACAAACTCTTTTTTCCCCTGGGTGCAGAAATAAAGAGCAGACTTTGAAATGCAGCCTTCCTATCTTGTCAGCGTGTTTCTTGCGGGATTCCTGGGAGGGCCCTTAACGACAGCAGCCTCGGTGGACGGACAGGAAGAGGGCTAGACATTGCAAAGCATGAATAATCCCAAATTCTAGCCTGGTCATCAACCTAATGGAGCTCTGAGTAATAAAATGAGGTTTCTGGGAAAGCTTGAGATTTCTCTCTTACCTTCCATTTATGACAGCTTTGTGCATTTTATCTTCGCGATGTGCTGAAAAGGTTCATTCATTGTTTTTAAAATGGAGTTTCCCTGCCTCTTCCCTCATGCTATGAGAACTGTAATAAGCATTTATTATGTAAAAATTGTAGAGAGAGTAGAGCTCAGAAGTCTTCGGTGGCAATTTACATTGCACTGGTAGAATCATGCCATAGGTATCTCTGCAGGAGTTCATTCATGCAGGTAAATCAATGTCCAAAAACAGTCCCACCACTTCCAGCTCTGCAAAAGGCATGAAAATCGTTCTCACGAGTCCTTGTAACGCTGTTGCAAATGGCCAGGAAGTTTTTCAAGTTCAACTTAAACAGCCACGATGCCAAGTTGGAAGTGGAGGAAGAGTTCCTGCCTTTTTTGATGAAGCACTCCAAGGCATGTTCCTGATAACACTGTTTTCTTTACCAAGGGGGACTGAGGGGACAGGCTTTACCTCACCTCCTTGTGCATGTCTGCAGTATAAATATCCCCCCTTGAGCAAGGCTCTCCCTCGGCTCCCTTTATTGACAAGAAGGACTAACAGTCCTTTTTAGGATGTGAATCATCAGGCCTATTTTAGACATTTCATTTAGGTGAGATTAATAGTGGCCTCCCACTGTTTTCTTCTCTCCAGTGGCTCCAGTGTGACTAGATCTGATTTAGGATGTGTTTTACAGAAGCCTCTATCCTCACAGAGGCATCACCATGCCTGTTTAGGTTGGTTTCTGAGCTGCAGAGTTGATTTTGGTAGGTGATACCCATACATTTACACCCTTTTTTGTCATTTGCCCCGAAGCTGGATTTTGCTGTCCATAAAGATGACCCAGCAAACCCGGTGTTGTGTATGACTTCAGCTTCTCTTCCACCCCACCCAGGGCCACGGGGCAGCTTTCCAGCATGCCTTGCAGTGTCCTGTGCTGCCCAAAACCACTCTGAGAGGACGTCTGCAGACCGATGTCTTTGCTCCTTGGCTGCAGCACAGACAAATCCAGTGTCCAGAGACATCCTGGGGATGTTGCCCTCCTCCTCCTGGTTCCAGGCCGTGATTGCACAAGCGAGAAGGATTCCATCAGGGTCAACACAGCGTGACTCAGGAGAGAAACAGATCCACATCTTTTCTTAGAAGGCCAAACGCTTTACGGAGCCTTGGTTTTCATTTTCTGTAGGCTCCAGCAGGTCCTGCTGGGGAGGCGGGTCAAGGTGGAGGGAGCTGGGCTCTTTTCTCTCATTATTGGAGTGTTAAATATTTTACAGAATTCTGGTGTTGAAAGCCTGCAATCCGAACAGTTGAGAAAAAGTTCAGACCTGCATACTTAGCTTCCAGAAAATGCCCACATGAATTTCTCTGATTGAAGTGGAGCAACCACAGGGGAAATTCTCAGGACAGACAATTTCGAATTCTAAATAGAAATGTAACAGGAAATTAAAGTAAAAAGGAAAGACCTATGACCAATACCCATAAAGAACCATTTGACCAGTGTCTAGATTTCAGCTTCATAACAAATCTAGGCAAACCACCAAGAAATACGCATTTGTTATGCTTTCCCAGTCATGTTTCTGAAGCTCAAACCACTTGAAGTAAATAAAGCGGCCTCAGGAAATTAGCGTATTACGGTTCTCATTGATGCCATTGTAACTGTAAAACATATTTTACAGTATTAATGTCAGCATCCAGTCACTACTTCGCAGTCAGTTTAATTGGATGCATCTGATAATTAAGAGCTGCATCCTGACCCCACGGATCCTTTCAGGACTGCCTGCTTGGCGCAGCTGAGCCTGCCAGTGTCTGTGTGTGGTGTGTGTAACCAGCAGGTAAGAGAGATTTCAAACGATGAAAGCTCCAGTCTCCCTGACAGCGACGCCTCCATTCTCCCTTTGTTTTTGGGAGACAGTGTAGACAGCACAGGAAGGACATCAGCCTGTTGGAGCGAGTCCAGAGGAGGCCACCACGATGCTCAGGGGGATGGAGCACCTCTCCTACGAGGAAAGGCTGAGAGAGTTGGGATTGTGTGGCCTGGAGAAGAGAAGGCTCCAGGGTTACACAATTGTAGCCTTGCAGCACCTGATGGGAGCCTAAAAGAAAAGTGGAGAGGGACTCCAAGGTCATGTAGTGGCAGGACAAGGGGGAATGGCTTCAAACTGAAAGAGAGCAGGTTTAGATCAGATATTTGGAAGAAATTCTTTACTGTGAGGGTGGTGAAGCGCTGGAACAGGCTGCCCAGAGAAGCTGTGGATGCCCTGGGCAGGCTGGATGGGGCTTTGAGCACCCTGGTCTTGAGGAAGGTGCCCCTGTCTGTGGCAGAGGCTGGAACTGGATGGTCTGTAAGGTCCCTTCTGCTGAGGAACACGTTTGGTGCAGGGGCTCGGGGTGCAGGGGCTGCAGGAGCTGCAGGCTGAGCTCTGGGGACAAGAGGCTGTGAGCTGCAGAGCCTTTGCATAACAAAGGGTGCAGGGGCCTGTGACCCAGCCAGGTGACACCCAGGGACACGGCGGGAGCCCAGGGCTCAGGAGGAAGAGAGGGAGTTTCACGGGCTTGGACTGTGAGGGGATAAAACCCCTTTGTTCAGGGCCCCTCCTCAGAGGCACCAGCTCGAGCTCTTTCTGTGTTGCTGCACCATGAACAAATTGCTTTAAGGTTCTGGATGTCTGAGACTCTGCTGTGGGAAACAGAGTTGAGCCAGGAAGGAAAACTTGTCTGGCTGTGTCAGTGGGGTGTGTGGGGAGTCAAGAGGGGACCCGTGGGGTCACTGGAGCTGCTGCTGCTGCCTCAGTCCCAGCACTGAAAGCCTCTGGTGGTGGGAGTGTGACTGCCAGAGAGGCTCCTGCATGGTCAGAAGTTTCCCAAAACTTCCAAGCCAAACCATTCTGTGATTCCATGGTTTATGTCAGAGGTTAAGACCACGGGTGATTAGGAGCAACTTGTGAATCCTCCACTCTTGCAGGAACTGAAGGGCTTTCAAAACATATCAGGGGCATGGGCAAGCTGCACAACCAACAACTCTGTTTTCCACATAAAACAAGGCAAAGAATTAGTAGGTGGAGATGAAACATATTTCCTGAAAGGCCATAAGATAATGAAATGTACCTCTTTCCCATGCAGGACCACAAAGTTTGACAGTGAGAATCCAAGCAAACCTGAGCCAGAGACCTCGGTCTCGCTGTGTGCACAGGTATTTATTGGGATGAAAGATGCAGCAGTTTTCATGCCTTCTGCTGCAGAGAGAGCAATCCTCCTGCCACCTCCTGTGTGCCTTGGAAATCTCTCATCTGATCCTGCAACAGCATGTGCTTATCTTTATATAAAAGAAGGCAGGAGCAAGCATATGAAGCAAGCGTGTGCTGCTATTATGAAGAGCTGGTTATGGGTTTTTTTTTTCTCCTTAGAGTATTCCAGAACACAAAAGTGTTGTTTTTTTGTATTTTTTTTTTCAAGGATTTAAAAAAAATGAAATGAGAAACCACAACTTTGGGGTACAAATATTTTGTTTACAAAAACTGGAAATTATTTTGGGAAGTGAGGTTTTTTTTTTTCAAGATTCCTTTATAATAGAAAATAGTCTAAGAAAACAGGAGAAAATTCAGTTTTAAGTTTGTGCTCCTTTGTCCAACAGGAAAACATTTTGTGAGGACAAAAAGATGGAGGGGGGAAAAAAAGCTATTGTAATCTGCTACAAAAATACTTGGCATTTTAAAAACATTTTTATGCCTTTGTTTGCATCTTCCTCTGCCTCTTGTTTGTCGTAATTGAGCCTTCTCGAGATGCAACATTACTTACCCAGGCATTTTGTGAAATACGTCACACTCTGAAAGGAAGGTGGCAAAAAAGGGCAGTTTCTGTCACAAGGCAGCATTCCTGGGGGAAAATCGCTGTGCTCCAGCTCTCTGGAAGGCAGAAAAATATGTTGCAGAAGAATTTCAGGCCACTAGGAATGTTTGCTGTGAGTTGTCCTTTCCTTTCTTAGAAGTGAGGCATAGACGTCACCTTGCCGAATGATTGTTCTCACATCAACAAAACAGAAACTGCGAACCTCTGTGTAAAATTGCAGCTCTCCAAAGGCAGCTGAAAGGTCAGGATGGGACTGGGTCACGGGGTGGAATAAGTTGGGGAGAAAGGGGACTTTTTGTCCTCGTGTTGCACCAAAGACTCGTTCTAATCCCGGGCCATCGAATGCCGGGGAGAGATGATCCTCGTTGTGTGATTTGTTGTCAAATGAAATGTTGATTTGTGAGGCAGTTTTTGTAACTTTCTGTGCCTGTAGGTCTGATTTCTGTTTGTCCTGTCATTTCCTCTGGTGACAGGCACAGGGAGCACAAGTTGGCAACAGGGCTGATAATTAAGGTTGCTGAACATTTAAAAAAAGTCCTTAGGCTTGTCTACATCCTATTTTCACTTGTTAATATTGTTGTTAAACTTCAGCCCTAGAGAATGGTGGTGGTATTTTCCACACCAGAAGTTTTCCTCAGAGCAGGGTATCAAAAGCCAGATCACAAAGGACTTGCTGGATCTCCAGGTAGGAAATAAACTGATTTTGCCACGGTGAAGTCTCAGGAAGGAGGAGGAGAGGGTGCAGTTTGCCTCAAAAGTGCAGGGGCTGGCAGGGAGCTGGGGTCAAACTGTGACCCTTTGCCACAGACCTAAAGCTGTGGGAAAACAGGAATAACCCTCAGTGGTGGATTTAGCTGGAGCTGCCAGACAACCTGCAGAATATGTCGCTCCAGCATCTGTGGCTCCTACCCTAAGAGGCAGCTGCAGCCCTCCAGCTTTTTCTGAGCTGATGGTACTCCATGCTAGACCCTCTGTGCTGGTAACACCCAGGAAGTTTTATCAATGACTGAAAATGGCATTTATTTCAGCAAGGGAGAGCCAACAGTGGCCACACAGAGCTGCCTTTCATCCCTTCCAGCCGAAAATCAAGTCAGCTTCCTGCCATGGGTTTGCAGGAGCTGAGGTGCTCTTGTACCACGAACTCAAACCCTGCCCAGGAGGCTGAGCTGGACGAGAGACATCACCCCTGAAAATCACTGTTCCTCCAGGAACGAAGCCAGTAGGAGCACGGTTTGCACAGATCTGTCAGCAACAGCACTCTCGAGGGTGGGAACCAGGGAAGAAGTGGGTGGCAGGAACCCCTCTCAGCTCGAAGACCTTTATCACATCAGGGAACTCCCCCTGATTTTTGAGCATTGCTCAGCTACTGAGGCACGGCACTGACAGTGCTGGAATAAGTAAAAAAGACAAGAGCTCTGTCCATGGTTTTCCGAGGCTCGTAAATGGAGCTGGGCTGTCCCAGGTCTGGGAGTCCCGTCGGAGTGCTTTGGCACACCTTCCACGATCTAGATACTCTTGCTCCATCTAGTGAGTAAATTTATTGCTCATCCTGGCTTAGTTTTGGCTGTGGAGGAGGCCTGGGGAAAAGTAACATAATTTATGTATTTGACCTATGCAAAGATGGGAATTACCCGGGAAGATTCTCGGTTTGATTTTGTTAGAAGAGGAAGAATGACAATGATTTTAGCTTACAGCTGCTCATTGACATATCTATTAAATTCTTTTTAAAAAAGGACTTGAGGGTTTTTTTAATGAACTTTCCCATGGAAATCTATTTATGTTTCTATTCAGTGGGTGGATTTGCATGTTATGTGAATCGAATTGGGGGCGGGGGGGGGAAGAGATAAAATGAAAAAAGTTGGTTTAAGCAGTTTGACTGTATCTGTTACAACCCATCTTTACTGTTCTTGTTCAGCAGCCAAAACACATTCCTCTTTTCTAAAACAGGGAACACAAGGGCACCAGCTCACGGATCTTTAATGTGTGAGGGGCCGTGTCCTGCTGGGCACTGAAGAGGGAAGAGCAGAGAGAGGGTGTGGAGCACAGAGATGCTGAGAACCCTCTCTGGTGCCTGCCAAAACCCCCCTGGTGAGCTCAGAGAGGTCAGGATTTGCCCATTCCTTCTTCTACCCTGCTCTGGAGACCGTCTTGCCTGACCCTTGCCTGACACATTTCATTCCGTGTTCCCCCTTTCCTCTTCCCTTTCTCTTCCCAAAAGACATTAATTCAAACCATGAGTGCAAAGCAGATAGAACAGGTGAAAAAAGAGACCATGGCATTTCTTTCTGGGACTTCATTTTTGGGGTTTGAGAGCCATGGAAGGAAAGGGCTCTTCCCTGTGGGGAAGGCCCCTTGGTTCACCCCACAGCCTGGCCCCTGGGTTCACCCCACAGCCTGGCCCCTGGGTTCACCCCACAGCCTGGCCCCTTGTTCACCCCACAGCCTGGCCCCTTGTTCACCCCACAGCCTGGCCTGTCCCTCACAGTCCTGCCAGGCATCGCAGCCTCCTCTCTCTGTCCCCGTCACCCCTTCCGTGGTGGGTGGCTGTGACCAGGGAGGTGACCCTCCCGACAGGGTGCCCAAAACTGCTGCTGGGCTCACCTTCCACCCCCTCTTGTGGGACCCCCTGGCCATGGAAGCAGCAGGACCGAGCCCCTGTGCTCTGTCTGAGCAGGCCTGTGGTTCATGGGCTGGTGACAACCTGATGTGCAGATTTCAACCAGCTGTGATGGCTGTGTAGCAGCAGGGACACCTGAGTGCACGGTAAGTGCCATTTTCTGTGGGTAGAAGTTTCCTAATTTTGTTTGAAAACTCCTGTTATTACTTCTGAGATTGGTTAGGCTCATGCAATAGATATACATACGCCATATTTTAAAATATTTATACATTCTGAAAACATACAAGCTGAAGACAAAGGGCTGCCATGTCTAAAGGGATTTTTGGCTTTTTTAAGTGAAAACAGTTTTTTAGTTAAAAAAAAAAAATTAATAAATTTTAATAAAAAAAAACCCAAAAAACCAAACCCATAAAAAGATGTTAGGATTATCTTGTGCCTGTTAAGGTCAAAGTTATACAGGGCTTGCAGAGGCTGTCTCAGTGCTTTTGCATGGCCTTGGCTGCCTTGTTGGTCCAGCATAAAATGCCAGAGTAACAGTGAGCAGCTCGTACACCCATCTATAGAGGGCCCAATGCAGTTGTTCCCTCTGTGCAGTGCTCTGCTATTAAACACCCCTGGTATAATTCTTTTTGCATGGTACCTTTTTCATGTTTTCTGGCTGCCATCTTCAATGCTGTCATCAGAAATTCATGTCTGACCTAATGAGCAGAATAACATTTGCAGGCAAAACTACGACAAAAATCAAAATCTGGCCTAGGGGAAATCAGAATCTGCTTTCCTGAGCTAAGGGATAACACACAGAAAGGCAGAGGGAAAGAATGCAGAAGGGAAAAAGTTCTGGATTGATTAGGAATTGTAGAAATCTGACAAACCAGTATTATTTTTCCTGTAGGGCAATGCTGAACGCATTCAAAGACAGCATAGGACAGAGTGACTGGCTGCTGATTTTTTGACACCATGGAAGAGGAATGGATGCCCTTTGGTGAAAAAAAGCAAGGAGAAGCCTTGGAGTCAAAATATCTGACCTTGGAGCCCTCTGATGAAGTTCAGGAGTTGGTGGGTGCCCTGTGGAAGATCTGTGCTGGTCTTAACCACTGCTGCCTCTGGTAGGGTCTTGAAATATTGCCATGAGGTTTGGACAAGGGTAAAGATACTCTGTCTTAAGGGAATGGGACAAGAGGACTGGACTGAGAACTGCTTTTAAAAGACCCCAAAACTGTCCTGGAAGCTTTTGTGTTTAACTAATCAGTTTACCTAACAGATAACCAGGCATTTCCTGTCAGGAACACAACCAAAGGCTTTTAGCTGTGCCTGGGAAAATGGGGTTGAGTTAAAGACGCTCAAGTGGTTCCTTGACAGAAGTAATGAGGAAGATGGATTGCAAGGAAAGGATAGTGAATGTACAGAGTTCCCGTGGAGAAGAAAGCAAGATGTTACAGTGGGGTGGCAGCTCCTGAGCAGACCTTTGGGGTGGCTAATGTACATCATTTATCAAAGGCAAAAGAGACTGTCGAGCTTTTTAAAACTTACCCTAGTTTCCTGAGTACAAATGAACCAGTCATCTGATTAGTTCTTCAGATCTCTGGTCATTTTAAAAGTTTTATGTTGGAGGACACTCACTTCCCTTGAACTGGTTTGTGCATGCTGACTGGAGTCCCGCCATGGGGGAATGGGAGTGGGACAGGGACAGAGGTTCCTCTGCTGACAACATTTCTGAGGGCAGCTTTTCATGGAGCACAGTTCCATCTTTACTCTCTTGTGAGAGACCCAGTCTCTTGGCTATGAGAAGCTCTTTGGACTCCTGATCCACGTTGTCTGGGGGATCGCTGCCATCGGCTCTGCCAACGCTTGTGTTTCCTCTGGGAGACTCCCAGCAGGGCTGTCCTGCTTTCTTTGACCATGGCTGACCTGATGGAATCACAGCCCAAATTGTCTGGAGCAAATCGATAGCTGGCAGAACCCAGTTTAGTTCAGACTGTGCTTTAAAAAAAACCAAAAAAAACAACTGAAAATCCCAGATATTTTGCTTTTCTTTAGGGGGGGGAAAAATTTATATATATATAAAGACATTTCCATAAAAGTTCAAAGGCACTTTAAGGAGCTCAATACACTCTGTAGTTGAAAGGCCAAGAGATACATTAAATTAAGATGGTATATCTTATGTAGGATATGAGTTGGCACCTGAGAACATCCCCTTGCACACCTTGCTTGTGGGCCCAGGGGGTTCCAGCAGGGATCCAGCCTGGCCACCAGGTTTAGTCTGAGCCTGAGCCATTGGGTCTTCATCCCTGTCTCAAGTCCCAGCTGGGGCTTGGCTTTCAAGCTTCAGAATGTACAGGGGATAGGCTGCTTTCTGTGCACTGTTTCTAAAGTCCTAAACTTGGTTATGCATTTTTATTCAAATGTTCCTCTTTCAAAGACTGAGCAGTGCAATTCCACACAGGGTGTTTGGATGCACTACAGAAGTACAAATAACACTGGCAGCCCGTTGCTGTTATTTTTGCAGTTTATTTTAATTAGTAATCAAATATAATTTTTTCAACTCTGTATTTTTTATTCCAAATCTTTAATGCCTTCCAGATCCACTCCAGGTTCACTAGACTGGGTGGTAACTAAGTCTTAACTTTGATCCAGAGGAAACTGCCATGCCCATTTTGAGCATTCCTTATTTGCTTACTTTTGCTCTTTTAATTTTAGCTGTATTTTGTACTGCATTTCTCTCTCTCTCTCTCTCTCTCTCTCTGCATTTAAAAATTATATTAGACTTTTCGTTATTATGTGGCACTGATTCTTGGCACTGAGGTTAAAGTCTGGAAATGAACAAACCATGAAATTACTGCCTCAGCTCAACCACTTGAAAGTCTCTGCTTTGTTCTTGGCCCTGTGTTTGTCAAACCTCTGCTCACCCTCTGTGTAGGATCCTCCATTGTGTATTCCTCACCTGGGGAAGAGGGAGGAGAAGAGAGGGATGAGAATACCAGTCCCTCGTCATTTACCCGGTTCAGAATTTGCCTACTGAGCCCCGAAATGAAAAGTGTTCAAAGCTTTTCCGTGTAAGTGAAACATTATAAGCAAAACCTTCTCCTCTTTTTGGTATGTTCTACACCAAAGAGGGCCCCATCAAGAAATCTGTTTTACCAGGTGGAAGTGCAGCAGTAGTGGCTGCTGCTGCTTTGGTCAGGTGTGAGTTTCCCTCAGCAATGCCCAGGATGGGCAAAGTTCTGGGCTGCTGACTGACATTCCATGCATGGAAATATCGTGACTTTGAAATCCCATTATTTGCATCTTTTTGGGAAGCTGGAAAAAAGGAGGGAAGGTCCATATGCATGAGAGAGAGGGGTTCTTCAGTTTCCTGGTCACACTCTGTGCTTCGGGAGGACAGTCAAGCAAAGCTGTGATATTCCTGCTTGGCAGGTGTATTACACAGACTCCTGCAACCATTAATTCAGCTCAGAAAAGATCACCAAATCCAACTGTAAATACACCACTGCCCAGCCCGCCACGGAACCATGTCCCTGAGTGCCACATACACCCCTTCTAAACCCCTCCAGTGACCGTGATTGACCCCTTCCCTGGCCAGGGTGTCGCAGTGCTTGCTGAGCCTTTCAGCGGGGAAATGTTCCCCGAGATGTCCCAAGCAGAGGTGTCCCTCAGCACAGCATTTTTGCCCTTTCCACTGCACCCTTCACAGCCCTGGCACGTGCGTGTGGAGCAGCCCAGGGGCTCCCAGGGTGGAAAACCTGAAGGGTAACACCATGTGCTGAGGGTGTGTTACTCCCTGCAGCAGCAGGGACCGTTCCTAACCCTGAAAATCTCCATCGGTGTCACGGAATTGTGGCTCTCTCCCCTCTCTGGAAAAGGGGCGTCTCCCCTGCCAGCAGAGTTGTGTCCCCAGGGAAGCACAGTGGCTTCTGCCTTGTCAGGGCCTCGTGGCACAGCAAACTCCAGCCCCAGACCTCACTGACCCTGTTCTGGAAGTGTTCTTGGCCGGGAGTGGAGCGAGGAGGGTGGGAAGCCGTGCTGGCACAGCAGGCAGCTGGCAGCAAGGAGGCATCGTGTTCCCAGAGCGTTACATTTTTCTTGATGTAAAATTAATGTACAATGGAGTGTTATAGATGTTCCTTCTACGTCTTAGCCCCAGTTAGAGGACTTCAGTTGTTAATGCCAAGTATAATAAAAATGTTTTCTAATCTCGATGGAGTTCTCCCTGACATCTTATGTTTCACTGTCTTTTTTAACTTCCAGCACTTCTCTTTCTATCAGGACTCTTGTGTGTCTTGGCTTTCCCAGTCCCTATCCCTTTTTAAGGCTTTTCTTTAGTTGGTTGCAAAGTGCATTTTGGCTTTTTTTCTCTTCCTTTGTTAACAAGTTTGTTTGTTTACAGAGAAACAGCGAGGGAGTGCTTGGGGAGGATCTCTGCTTCTTCCTTTTGGTTTAATATTCTGTCCATCATTTGGTATCACCCCCTCCTTTCTGCATTGTGGGAACCTGTCAGAATCTCTGGACTGGTGGCAGCACTGCCTGACTCGTGCCAGGTTGCCCTGTCCTGTGTCCTTTGCCTCTGATTCCTCGAAAAACAGAATAACTTGAGCCTCGCAGGTTATTGGACGTGCAAGATCCTAAAAAGCAGCCGGTGAATCCATGCAAAATAGAGGTATTTTCCTAAAATCCAAGCCAGAGCTGGGTTGACACTTGCTTCTGCCAAAAGCACCAAAGCAGCAAAGTCAGGGAATTATAGAGGGGACGTCAGTAAAATGTGGGTCTTTCACATCTTTGTGGAGAGTGATGAGAGGGGGGAGTTTGAAAAAATATTGTGATGAAAAATGGCTTATAAAAATTCCGTGTCCTGTTATAGACCCAAATTTGTCCAAATCCTTGTCTTCTTTTACTATTTTCTTCTCTAGTGCATAAGCTGAGGGAGGTTTCGAACAGTGCAACTATTTCCAAAAGTTTGGAAAACCTGAAAACAATTTTCCTGAACCTTTTAAATGAAATCTTTCTGGTGTTTTTTTCCTTTTCACTGCTACCGACTAGAGAAGCTTTGTCCAGGGAATAATGATGTGAGCCAGTGTAGGACCAGGACAAGTTCCCAAGTCCCTTCTGAGCCCATATATAGGGATCATTCCCTTGCCTCTGGGCAGCAGGCAGGGTGCCACTTGCACTGCCAGCAGCACTGCTCTGCAGAGGGGATGGGAGGAGGCGTTTTTCCTGTGGGATGGCAGTGGAAAGTCTTACGTGGACAGAAATGTGGTTACCTCAGCCACGCTTTACAGGAGCACCCAGGGCTCCCTCTCAGGAAAGAAATGTGCTGGAGAGTGTTTAATACCCAGAGATGTTCACAATGCCCGTGGGACACGTGGGCTGTAAGACAAACCTCCCCTTTCCCCCAGAAGTCAGCAGGAAATTGATTTAAAGTGGCAATAAGCATATTGGGAGGCAATGGAAGATCAAAGGACACTAAATATTACAGCTGTTTTCCAAAGCATTTTGTTCACAGGGTGAGCATATCTGATCCTCTGCTTGATGGAGCTGATGGTCACATTTAATGCTGCTTCATGGGTCACTGGGGCCAAGATGCTGGAGGTGACTTTGATATTAGTCTTTCTTGCTAACCATCTGTCTGTCATCATCAATAACCTTCCCAATCATTTACCATCCAGGTTCTTGCTTGATCTCCGACTAAAATTGATTGTTTGAAATGTTAAAGTCATTCATCAGCCATTCCTGAAGCCAGATTTGGGGGCAAAATAAATAAACAAATTTAAAAAAAAAAAAAAAAAGTTTAATGGTTTTCTCTGTAAGAAAGAGGCTGGTGAGGCAGCAGGGACTGCCTGAGAGTGTCCAGGGCCAGCCAACACTGCTTTAGTACGTGTCTGAATAGAAAAATGGGCTCTGCCATAGAAAAATGGGCTCTGCCATTCTGGCCAGAGCAGAGAATAAGGAAGGAACATTTGCAGAAGCAAACAGGTATTTAAAGAGCTGGTTCACCTCAAGCTCTGCCTGTTCCTTTTGTCACTTGTTCTCTCCTCTTAGACCAGGAGCACTGCTCATTCCTTCCCTCTTCAGCTGTGATACTGGTCCTTATCATGAGGATATCACTTGTTCCCTGCCCAGCAAACTCTGGGGTGGCAAAATACCTTCAGGGAAGAGAGGGGCAACTTTAATGCCTACTTTATGGGAAGGTTTGTTATGAACAGTGCTTCCCCTTTGGACAAGAGGATGCAGGGCAGAGCCACTCAGGGACTCAAAGGTGAGATAAACTCCCCGTCAATGGGAGCATCACACAGGTCTGAGCGAGGAGGGGACAAGAGGGGAGACTGGGAAGTGAGGTTTGTGGGGTAAGATGTTGCAAGCAGTGAAATGAGGACAGGGCAGGGAGAAGCAGCACACTTTGGTTTGGTTTCTGTTGTCTGTTTTGGTCAGGGGAAGAGTTTAGTGTTTGGAAGATAAACCAAGCCCTGAGGAGAAGGAGCTGATCCAGGCTCCATGGGTGGTGTCAGCCCTTCCCCGGCTGCAGAGCTGGGCCAGCCTTGTACAATGGAGTGCATTCTTGTGTGTGTTTGCACGGCTTCAAAAATGCTTTTTTTTTCTTTTAAACCTTGACATGTGCTTTTCCCCAAGGGATTAATGTTGATTGCACTGTAATGATCAGCTCTCAGAGCAGAAAGCCAGCCGTGAGTGAGCCCGGGTGTGAAATTCACTGCTGAGAATGCACAGCTCTGGCCCTGCCATGCACAGCAGGGTGGGTGAGTTCAGTCCACTGCTGTAAACACGGGTCTGCTGGCAGGGGAGCATTTAGGGTGCTCAGGTGCGATGCTGGGCTGTGTTTCCTCATGAGTAACTGATGTTCGGGGTAAGGGGAGTTTTAGGAGGGAGAAGCACCCACTGAGTGTTCCCACAGCAGTGCAGGCCCTCATGCACTGCGTCCGTCTGCTGGCAGCTGAATCCCATGGGAAGTGCACACCTCAGCAGCAGGATGCCCGTGTGTGTGGCCCCAATGAATGCCCCAGAGAGGGCTCTGTTACCTCCAGGATGCCTTGCAGGTAACACCACCTCCTGAACACCACAGCTGCTGCAAACGGGTTTGGTTGATTCAAAGAAACCTTTAAATAGGGGAAACCCCGTCCAGGAGGCTCCGTGTTTTCTCCCCAAATGGCTCAGTTTTTCTGCTTATAGTATGATGAATAGCAGCTCGTGAATTTGCCAGCCCTGGTGTAATGCATCCCTGGATAATGGTTATGGGGGTTCCTTTTTTAATTTTATTTATGTGTTTGCTTTTTAACTTCAGCTGGCAGGGTGGTAACTGGTTACTTCAAGCCAGTTGACTCAGTGGTGTACACAGCCTGAATTTCTCCCAGCTTTCTTAACGTGGCTTGGGATGGTTATGGGAAACTGTACTTTCAAAATGCCTACTGCTCTGTGCCCCTCTGTGACAGCAACTTCTGCTGCTACAGGCTTTGTAGTGCGTGTGCTGTAGCTGCATAACTTAATTAAAAAGATGATGAGAAATTTATTTCATCCTCTGTAGGCAGGAAATAAAGATGATGGGCAGTTATATTAAAAGGATGGGTTGGACTCCGACTCCTTTTGCTGCAGGCTGTAGACTTGCCAGCCCAGTTACTCTCTGGAAACAGCTGATTGTTTTCCTTGGCAATTCAGTGGCCTAGTCAGTTCTAGACATCTGGCTGCTGAATAATTCCAGATCAATTTGTGCACCTGTAATAGCCCGGTGTAATCGGGTTTGAAAAGTGGCTGCTGCACGTTCATGAGGATGCCAGGACGGATGCTGTTGGCTTGCTGCGTGTGGACAGGCTGGTTCTGCATGCTGGTAGCTGGCCTCCTGGATGCTGACAGGCCTGAGCTGGGCTGGTACTGTGTGGCAAGACTTCTGCTGCACCATGCACGCTGCTCAGGATTCCAGCTGATGGAGCAGGAATCCGAAATGTTGCACCAGGACAGGCAGTAGTGGATGATGCTCAATCAGTACTACGCTGACACTGTTCTTGTCGCTGAGCTCTGGCTTTGTGCGTAGGTGAAAGGTGATCCAGAGCTTGCTTATCCTCCATGAGCACTAAGTGAAAATTGTCCCTCATTAGAATGTGAGATGTGTTTCCTAACGAGATCTTGCAGGACAAGATAAACACACTCATTTTGCATGTAAATGACATTGTCAAGAGATAAGAATCTTTTTAACGCCTGCACAGCTCCAGCTCAAAAGCAAATCCTAGTCCCCAGAATGTGATGTGTTGCCATCCTAAAGCTGTGAGCTAACATTTCCATCCATTGTGTTGAAAACCTGTCGCGCTGTGGGACAAAAAACACAACCCCGTTGTGCTCGGAAGGAAGAACAATGCTTGAACACAGACGTGGCTTTTTTTTTCCTGCTGTCCTTAAGTAAGCCAAACCCACCATCTAGAACACATTGGAGAGATCCAGCCGAATAGAGACCAGGAACTGGTGTCATTGTTGTGTTCTGGCTCTTTTAAGTGCCTGGTAGCCCTGGCACTCTTATTTTAGGTCGTGTCACTGGGGAGAGGCTGACATGCGAGTGAGGAGGACCCAGCCTGATGTGGATAAAGCCAAAATTCACGAGTCCCCCTGTACCAGTCCTGTTTTATGGAGTTGGCAGAGAAACAGGCTCTCTACAAGCACCAGCTAAAGAGAGCAGTGCTGCTGTGGGAATTTCTCTCTTGTTTTACATTCCCCAAATCCACTTTTGGCGCCTCTGGGTTTGAAGGCATAGAGGCAGCTCATTAGGGGCCTTATCCAAACCCCACGGATGTCACTGGGAGTCTGTGCCAGCAATGGGACACGGCTGAGCTTAGTTATGAGCCTTTGCCTTTTCTCCACGTGTATGGAGATCTGGGATGAAACTCCTGGTGAGCAGTGAGTCCAGGTGAGTCTCAGTACCTGCTCCTTCTCTTCGGGGTGGCTGCAGGGTTCAAAGTGGTGAGTTTCACCTCCCCCTCTCTCATAAAGGCTCATCCTTTGTTTCTCTCTGCATCTGTTAGCCAAAAAGACGCTATCTCAAGTGAAAACACGTTCCATTATTGTGGTTTTGCTCCTTGGAATGTTATGACACATCCCTCAAGTATCAGCTTTGTTAACTGTCAACAAATTAGTGTCCTTTCACTCCCAGCATGTGCACTCACGGGTCCTCTTGGCTCCTGCCCTTACAGAGAGCAGTACCAAGGCTGCAGTCCAGGGAACGCTCCCTCTCCTGACCTTCTGTCCCAAAATTCACCTTCTCGCCAGCTGAACAGCAGGACAGCATCCCCCCGGCTAGGAAAGCTTCCTCTCCTTCTGTAGCATCAGGAGAAAATGGCTGGCACTGAATTTATTCACTGTTGCCAGCAGAACGTGAGGCAAAAGCTACTGGGCCCAGTCCCGAACCAGCTTGGTTCAGGACTCTCATCCAGATTTATTTTACATCCTCATTAAAGCAAACAAGGGCCTTGAACAAAACCACTTGGATGGAACTCACAGCAAAAGCTTATCTGGGTGCCTGACCCAGCAGAGAAAGTGCTGATGGGGGAAACCACAGCCCACAAAGGCAGGGGAAGGAAAACAAAACCCCAGCTTATCTCTGTTTTATCTCTAACCTCCTTCACTTAGAGAACTGGAGAAGAGAGAAAGTCCTGGTGAGTTTTCTGCACCGTCCTGCTAAGTTATGGTTGGACAAAAGTCTGAACCTGTTTTGCTTCAGCAGATGAGCCACAGGACTGTCTTTTCCCCCTCTCAGTGGCCCACAAGTTCCCCTTGGAAGCCTGATGCCATCCCAGGCAGAGCAGTCGTGCTGGAAAAGGCTGAGGGTGGCTGTGCTCTCTGCACTGCAGCTGCCAGCCAGAGCCAGGTCTGGATCTCGGGGCTCAAATCCGTATGAGAGATCCCAGGACGTGGGTCCTTATGATCTGGGAGTTATAAACCAGTCATTTTAATCACACGATTAGAATTTAGATGAACAGTCGGGGAGTAACCAAGGCATGTCCCCCAAATACAGTGTCAGACACACCACTTAAGGGGAATGAGAGGGAAATAGCTTTGTTCCAGCCCGAGGCTCATCCCAAAGGCCTTCCAGCCCTCAGCTTGAGGCACTGGCAGGAAGAAGCTCAGCCTTGCAGGCTGCTTCACGCTATTCTGCCTGCAAAATAATTGTGCAGCTTCACAGCTCTACCAGAGTGTGCCAGGCAGCCCGGTACCTTTGTGATATGCTAGCACAGCTTTCTGAAGTAGCTCCTATATGTGCCCAAGGTCAATAAATATTCCTATTAACTGCCCACTGAATCCCTACTTTCTGCTCGCTCCTGAAGAGGGTAAGCAGCTGAATCAGACTTCAAAAAAAACCCCTCTGGATTTTCTCACTTAGAGATCTGAATTTTAGAAGCAGATGTACCATATCTGAATTTTTGAGGGGCCTCCAAGCAGTCAGACTGACCATGACAGTACAACAGAGCAGGTGAAGGGGAGCTGGGCACGCTTGTTAGCTCTGCTTTCACATCTCACCCTCACTCTGATTATGCATCCTGCCTTTTCTCCTCTTTTGAAGGACAAAAGGTAAATTGAGGGTGAATTAAGGCATGGAGAAAATGGTTTTGACTTGTGGTTTTTTTTGGTTTTTTTTTTTTATTTTTAATTTTAATGCCAGTCTTGCTTTTAAAGTATAGAAAATGCTGCATGGTCTCCTGAGAAGTCAGTTTACACTAAAGTCAAAGCCTTGCAAATATTCAATTAGGAGACCAGTCAAGTATGTGGGATTAAGTTGTTTATATAAATGTTTGCAGAACCAGAGTGTGAGTTCACAGGCAGGCATGGGAGCTTTGGTTTCCCAGCTGATCCATAAAAAAGGGTCAAACACAGTATCCTGATAAATGCAGTGCACTCACAAAGAAAGCCAGCTAGCCCCAATCCAGTCCTGACTGGAGCTTCCAGTACCAATTCCCAGTTGTTTATCAAAGCGAAGTTGGAGGCTGATGAGTTTGCAGGATGTGTAATTTAAAAACAATTTCAGACTCTTCCCTGGGCACCGCTGCACATCTCATACGCACACACGTGCAGTTGGGAGCGAAAAGCAGATCCTGCTTTAAGTAAACAGAGAGCTCCCACTGATTACCAAGAGGCAGCTCTGGTGTGAGCAAGGGTGGAAGAGGCCCCATGGAATGAGCTCTGAAGATACAGGGTAGCATCATTCCCTGGAGTTTTCTGCTTTTGCTCCTCTTTGCTTCTGCTTCTGGTACCAGACTCCTGAGAGAAGCTGGAGAAAGGTCCTGGTGTTCGAAGCCAGGGAAGATAGAGGAGAAAATTAACCCCTCTTATGAAGAGAAGGAAATGCTTTCTCAGCTCCAGCTTGAATTTTGGTGAGCCCTGGCGGGACTGATGGAGCGTACAGTGGAAGACAAAACCGGGCAAAAGAGTAAAAGGTGAAAAGAGGAGAAATTCATAGAATTGTAGTTCTAAAATTTAATTTGGGAGTGGTGGTGTCGTTTTTGCAATAAATTTCTATGGTCTCTCAGGAAATAGAGACAAAGCAAGGCCTCCAGTGTTCTGAAAGCGCTTGGTGCCTGGTTGCCTGCTTTCTGTGCGGATCAGGACAGGGAGACATGAAGCCATCAGCAAGCAATCAGGAATTTACCCCACCCCAGTGGGCCAGAAGGAGGAGTGACTGTATTATGACTGGATTCTTTTTTTTTTTCTGTGCTTAGCTGGCATGAAGTGATAGGGAAGTCCCTTACACCCTTGTATTTTTTTTTAGAGTGGTTTCTTCAGGCAGGTTACGCTGCTGAGAGCGTGCAGCCGGTGTCCTTCGAGATGAAAGGTGCTGTGTCACTGCAATACGTTGCTTTTGTTGCTTGAATTTAAGCACTGATATCTGTAACTGGAGTCATTAATAGGCTGAACTGTCCAAACAGGGATTCTTCACCCCTCCTGCTGCAAAATACATCCCGTGTTCCTGTTGCTACAGCATGCACTGCTAAGTTACAGCTAGTACAGTCTGTTTTTCACTAAGTGCATCAGTGAACAGTTTAAACAAAGTTAAACAAAAAAAAAAAGAAAAAGTACTGGCAACAAAGAGATGACTTATCATTTGCAACTTTAAAAAGGAGCCTGCAGCTATACGAATCTGGAAATAATATAAACTTAACCCACAGGACTGTTGCATTGGTTTTAGAAGAGCTTACTTTAAAGCTGGTATGCGGGCTCGCTAAGAGACCGAGCGGTTGGCAAGGATGCTAACCATTTATGGAATGTGTCTTTGGAAAGGATTAAAGCAAAAAACATGTTGCTTCTTACCAGCTCTGAGCTAGGAATATAGCTCTAAGGGGCGAGCGTTAAATTTTAAGCATCCAGTATGTAAAGCTTTTAGAGAATAAACTTTTTTTCTTCCCTTGCCCTGGCGCTCGGGATCAAATTCGGTCCAGACCGGATAGACCAAAAATCATTCCCATCTGACGTCCAGGAAAAGGTCAGGAGTTGCAGCAGCGCTGGCAGTGGCGGAGCAGTTCCCAGCTTGCGTAAGTACTATTTGTGTACTGCCCAAGATAACAGTCAGCATTTCAGCTCCGGGTGTTCCAAGCCTCCCATGACTGTGCCTATTCATTTTGTCCCTCTAAGCTGGTTTCTGAAAACTGCTTTGTACCCAGCAAAAGCACAATTAAAACTGAAGCCTGAGAGCCCAGTTAAAGTGCAAAATCCCTGTGACTTGGTTTGGAAGTCTTTCGTTTTCTGCTTTCATTGGCCCTGTTATGACTCTTTCTCTGCCTTAGGTACTCATGGCCCAGCCCCTCACTGTGTTGTCTTCCTCCTGTGGCACTCCCTGTCCCGGGCTGTGCTTGAGAAGACAGTGGAAAATGTCTCTGAGTGGCACCTTTTCCCTCTAACAGAGATCCCCTATTTCCGATGAAACGATTCCGTGTTTTCCCCGTGTTTGTGAGTGGATGCGGTGTCGCATCTGCGTGTGCTTGCAAAAGGCTCTAAGAGAGGACTTGCTGCCAAACCCAGTTTTCTCCCCAGTGTGGAGGAGAAGAGAAGCACGGGGCTGTTCTCAGCTCTGACATCTACCAACAGGAGCAAAGATGTCTTCTAAGCAATCTGTCTGTCCAGCTGCTGCCGCTGGCAGTGCAGTGGCCACGGCAATTGGGCATCTTGTGGTACTGGCAGTCCAAAATGTTTGCAAATCTACAGCCACTCCCACAAGGTGAGGGCAGCTGCTGTTGGAAATAGGACACACAGGCCTAAAGGTGTCAGAAATAACTTCCAAGGGGGTCAATGTCTCTTTTCACACAAGCAAGTCTGCCCACCCCCACCGTCAGCTGCTCTTTCTCCACACGCTTACTTGGCTGTGCAAGGAGAGCCCTGGTTCATGGGGCTGTGCAGTGTGATGCCAAGGTGTGTCATCTGCTACTTGTTAACACTTTGGGGATGAAATCATGGGTGAGTCTGACCCTCAGGTGCAGAGCTGGGGGCTCTGGATGTGGAAGATCGTGTCAGAGGGTCACAGTCATTTTGGAGAGCTTCCACTGACTGTGGCAGTTTCTTAACAGGATTCTTCCCCTAAGAGAGTTGTGTTTTTCTTTCTCTCCAACCATTCATGAAACCCAGAATCCAGTCCTGTACCATGAGGATATGGGCTCAGTCTAGGAGTGATCCATGTTAAAGCCTTCCTCTGGAATTTGCACCAAATGGCCAGAATGTCTTTGTAGCCTCACGTGGAAATCTTTGATGTCCTGCTACAGAAACTGGCTCTGACAGTGTAGGACTTCATTTAATCTGTTTGGTAAATAGTCTGACATGCTTTATTTGACAATGAATGTGTACATCAGTGCCATAAAAGCACGATATCACACTTATTATGAGGCATTCAGAAAGAAAAACATGACTAAAACGTGGAGGTGAGCCCCTCTTTCTTCTTTAAAGTGAACACCCTAAAGCTATGTCTTCATTGTTTAGAATAAGTGAATTTCTTTCCAAACAAATTGCATTACACTGAATGCTCACCATTTTTTTTTTTTACCACCTTGTTTTCACTGATGAAGTTCCAGAAAAGGTGATACCAGCTGCTCATTGTGAGGGCCCTGATGGGCTGTAATGTCCCTGATCAGCTTCACCTGAGCCCTCCATCCACTCCCGTGGGCACAGGTGCCCTATTTAAGCTCAGCCCCAGGCCATTAGCTCCTCTGTGAGGACTGATATAGGAGTGCTGGTTTTCAGCCCTGCACTTGGCTCTGCCTCCTGGACTGATTTTAGATGTGTGCCTTTGGTGGATGTCTCCTGGATGGGGCTCTCCAGGGTGCATTGGACATTTCCAGCTCTCTGACTCTGCGCTCTGCTGCTCCTGAGAGGATCCCTGGATGGACCCTGGACTTGCTCTGCTGCTTGCTGTGCCTGGAGCTGTTGATGGGCTCTCTTGCCAGCACGCCATGAGGCTGCCTGACCTGTGTCCTGCCTCCCCTGCATTGCTCTCAGCTCCTCAGCATTTGGGAAATTTTGTGCTCAAGTGCTTGGCAAAGGTAAGAGGAGAATGTGTAGCTGCTAAGTTAAAAATATGAGCTTGAAATTAACCTGGTAATGACAGAATCAGCAAAGCCTGGTTGTATTTTTTCCCTCTCCCCTGTAGTTTAATGGTTCTGGTGTTTTGAAGATGTTTCCCATTTCCTTCTCCCACGCAGAATATCTGCACGCCTGCCTCTGTGCATCCCCCAGTTACTGGCTGAGGGGAGGGCAATAATTTGTCTGGTTTTGAGTTGTGTGTGTGCTCTCAGCTACCTGAAAGGCCAAGCAGCACCAGGTGACTCCTGTTGCAGTCTTGCTCTTGGGATGGGTGCAGGGAACCTGTGGGAATCACTGTGAATCAGTACGGTTGCAAGGGTGTTAGGAGAAATAAAGGAAAGGTTTGGGGTGAAGTCCTTGAGCCCTTTCAAGAAGACTTGCATCGGAAGGGCCTGAAGAGGTCAGTGAGATGAGTAGCTGCAAGTGTCTAAAAAAAACCTGGCTGTAGGCCTGTGGCAAAGAAAGGAGCTTTTAGGTGATCAGCACATCCCCTTGCCTGCACAGAAAGGCAGCTGGAGCTGAGGGTGGTGCACAGCATTGGTGGTACCTGGAGTGTTTCTGTCCAGGTGCACCCCACTGCCTCCTACGTGAGTGGTCCTGGACTCCTTAGACCTCCTGGGCTTTTGCAGGAGGAGTTTCCCAGGTTGCCCTGGATGTGCAGCCAATGCAAGTTTATCTTTGTGGCCCTGGACAGAGCCTTTTGAAAAGGACAGTGTAGGGAGGCTGAGCTGGTTCATGTGGAGTTACGGGTTCAAGGACCAGGCTGCTCCTACACTTTTTCTGCTGTGGCTTTACTGCTCTTGTGACCCTCAGTAAACCTTCTGGAAAAGAACCTGAAGCTAATTAAGGGGGTCATTTTTGTGGCATTGGCTAAATGGGAAATGGAATTTCTTCCCATTTGCATGAACAGAGGTCTTGCAGCAGCTGGAGCCCACTGCTGGAAAATAAAGGGGAAGAGGTCTGAAATGGGTTTCAGAAGAAGCACATTTGTTTAAAATGAGGGTTTACAGCTCTGTGTGCCTAGATAAGAAATATGTGCCCTCACATGCTCTGTTCTGGCCCTCAGTTGTGAGGTAGGTCTTCAGGCATCTGACCCCGTGGGGAGTTCTCAAAGCTGTGCAAGGACATTTAATATTTAATGCCTCAATACCCTGCCTCTCCCATTGCTGCACAACTAATAACCTGAACTTAAATGGATGAGATGCCATCGTTGCCTCAGGAAAGGGATACTTAGGGTGCCTTTTGTGTTATGCTGTAACTACAGGCATTCTGGTTTATTTTGGCAATGGTTTGGGCTTGAAACAAACCTGGTTAATTTGAAATGAAAACAGTTGGGTCCTTTATGCTATTTATAATGGGTTTTGCAGTAGTTGCTTACTTATGAAGGTGATTTCGTTGTTCATTGGAGGTGGTTCATACCTGCACGGTCCACGTGATAAAATTTGATCACTGATGGGTTCAAAATCCAAATCTAGATCTGTGCTTAGTTCTGTTGTCCAGACTGCAATGTAGAAAGGGTAGGTGTGACAGTGAGTTTATTCAGTATTGACAACACTGAACATTCCAGGGTCGTGAGTCAGACTCCTCCCAAATTCTGTACTTGGTTTAAGTTAATGAGACTTAGAAAAATATCGAGTTATCCGTTTTTTCCCCTCTGCAATAGTAAGACCACAGTTTCCAATGAAGCCTGTAATTCTCCCATGAGCTTTTGTCTCCAGGTGCTCTCAAAATATTGCCAATTATTGAAAAACTTGAAGTAAAATATTATTAGTCCTTCTGTCTTTAAGCTAGAACAATGGACCTGTTAAAATATTTATAGTTAATGTTAGGGCAGCCTGTGGGAATTGGGTTTGAGAGTTTCATTCAGACTTTTTTATTTCATACAGATATTTATGTTCTTACTGAGCAAGCAGTGGTTGCTGCAGAGCTGGGAGATGGGTTAGGTCTGAGACCTCTGCATTTTATTGTCTTAATTTTGAGCTGTGGCTTTGGACAGTGAAGGATATTTAAATTTTTTGTTTAGCATAGTGTCCATCTGATGGTCTGGTAAATGTTTCCCTGCTGGTTGGTCCTGGCAGTGTTTATGCCATGGTACTTTCTGCCCTCCACAATTCTGCCCTCTTGCTGCCCCTGTCCTGACAGTATTACCAGTTCTCCATTGCTTAGTGCCCTGTGAGGACAGAAGGTGCTGATTTCGTTTAAAGAGAGACCCTAGAAGCCTCGGATGGCCAGGATGCTCGACCAGATTGTGCAGCAAGATGTTTGTTTTAATGGCAGGAGCAAATTGTGGGGATCCTGACTTGCGAGGTTCATTTGCACTGGGAACGTTTTCCACCCCACTGAAGTACCACAGAAACTGGTGAAGGCTTCCCTCAGCAGTTTTTATCTTAGGGGATGACTTTTTTCTAAGCACACACTGGATCTTCACCCAAGAATTAGCAAAAATTAGGCAGAGTCTAATCAGATAATAAATAATTCTTCCTGAACCAGCTGTAACTTCTGTGAAACCACGCTAACAAAACAGTGTTTCTGTTTCTCTACATGAGAATGTGTCCTCACAGGAAGAGGACTCTGCTGTTTTCAGTTTATCAATAGTGTGTCCAAAGTCTGGTATTTTTTTTTTTTACATGTGAGTTTTATTTCAGAGGACTTTGCTAATTCTTCAGTCTCTTTCTTTTCAAACTAGACAAACCCGTGTAATCAATCTCAGATTCAGTGTTCTGCTTACCTGCTGTTGCCCAAACCCATAGACTCTGTTTGCCCTCAAGCTTTTTTGTCTTTTGGCAGCTGCTCTCATTCCAATTACAAAATATCCTTGGAAATCCAATACCTCATTTTTCTATTATTTAAATTATGGCTCACACTGTAGTTCAATGAATTGATTTAAAGGATTTCCTTACACACGTGGTGTCCATGTGGACAGGGAGTAAGAACTTTTAATCTTAAAACCGGGCACATGTAATGGTTACAGCACAAAAGATCGTTCCTTCTTATTGCATCCTTCAGGTGAGATGGATGTTCACCTTGCCTGGAGGAAGACCATAATCTGTATGAGCTGGCTTAAAAATCCTTAGGCAGCAGAGGGAATAACCTGTTTTAAGTAACCATGCTGTAAGATGTGGCCTAGTTGAAAGTCCAGGAGTGAAAAGCCGTGGGGCTAAGCGAATGTTCGGGCTGTTGTGTAGCAACACTGCAAAGAGCACGGAAACCTGGGGCACAGGTGCTCTCTGCCAGTGGGGGTGGCTGGGTGGGGGTCACCACGGCTGTACCTGTGGGCTGGGCTCTGTGTGTGACCTGTTTCTGCCCAGTGAGACACGTTATTTAATGGTGGAAGCAGCTGTCCTTCAGTCACGTAGATCTCTTGAACAGCAGTGGGCTGGGGAGCGGTGCCAGTGAAGGGAATCATCCTGCATGGATGGATCTGCACTCAAAATTTCATTCACAGCCTTAAACCACCTGCCCTTAGCCAGAACTGTTTTACCAAAGAGGTGAATGTGCAAATTGCACCCACCAGGGACCTTCCACTGGAGTAGGATGCGGTGTGAGCTGCAGCTCGGGGTGACTCAGCTGTGAAATCGGAGTGTCCTGAGCTGCTCCACGCACCGTGAGCTCCTGTTGCATCTCCCCTCAACTTGTGTCTGCTGCCCATCGTGGTCCCAGTCACTTTTCCCAGGACTGGGCTGCTAACCCACTTGTTTAGGAAGCTCAGATCTTTGTGGGGTATTGGAGGGGTGGACCAGGACCTGCAGATCTGGGGGTTACCCAGTGGAGCTGAGGCTGTTGCTACCTCAGCCCTGGGCCTCTCACCAGAGTTATTGGCTGCTGAAAGGGGGTTGTGATCAAAGTCTCACTTTTCATCACAATGAAGGTTTGCAGATCTGAGTGTTAATTTTGTGGTAGCAGTTTGTCTTCAGAACATCCAAAGCTGGCTTGTAAGCTTTCTTTTTGAAGAAGTTATTATTTTTGTTAAATTCCCTTTCTGATGCACTGAGGAGGATGCTCAGTTGATCCCAATCCCCCTCTTTCTCCACCTTCCTGCAAGCCTGTTTATTAAATTTGATTGAACTTCCAATCTTTGACCAGCTTCAATATCTCTTATTTAACAAAGAAACAAAAAGGAAGCAATTCCAAGAGAAAACCAGCCTCTGTGTGCAAGACAAGTGAAGGCAACATATGCAACGGGGACTTGATATGTATTTGGTTTTTCCCACCAGATGAAAGGTCACCTGTGGTCCCTCAGCCCATGCTACTCCACTGGAGCCTCTGCATTGGCTGGTTGGTGGCTGGGGACCTCATCAGGAGATGAAGGTGCTGAAATGTTTGTTCCCAGGGCAAGGGGAAGTGAATTTTCGAGAAAAAGTGAGGGCTGCCATTATTATGGGGTGGGGGCTGAAGAAGCTGTCAGTATTTTGTGCTGCTGGGAAGTGAAGTTTAAGGATGTGGGCTATAACCCATAAATAGCTGGCCTGCAGCAGGGCTTTTGCTTATGTGAGGACTTGTTTTGTTTGCACTGGAGTGTGGGAATTGTCATTAAGGGCCAAGCCAGGGGTCTGTCTAATCTGTTAACATCTCTGAATGGAATCATCATCAGCATCGAGGGAAAATTGTAGCTGAAAGTCGTAGAAAAACTCTTTAGGACTAAGCAGTCGCTGCTGGAAACCAATCTTCCTTTCCCATCCTTGGACGCTGCTCTGTTATTGCTGCTTCCTTCAGGAATGGAAGACACTGTGAATGTTCGGGATGGCTGCAGCCTCCCTTGTCCCAGACAGAAGTCGATGTTGTGACTCTGCAGCAGAGTCTCTTTGCTCTCTTGTCAAGCCTGGAGTGATTAACCTTTCTTCCTTTGCTTCCTTCGCTCACCATTCCGTGTGTTTTCCTAGAAGAATTACAAAGTGAATGCAAACCCAGCTATCACATATTTAAGATAAGTAAGCACATGCAACAAATTAATTAGTAGTTGTGCTTGGTATACAGTCAAGTCTTCTAAAGGCAGAAAACTTGAAAATTGTGAAATATGCAATTTCACCCATTTCCAAACCGTGTACTTGACTTTACTGGTTTTTGATGCTTTTGCAAAGCAGTTTTCTCAATCCCTATCTTAATATAAGTGATTTTACTTCACCATGATCATGCTGCTGTATGGAGTTGACCCAACAATTTAGCATTTGAGCAAGGTGATCAATTCCAAATGTAACCAGCTGCTTGCATTAAAAAACCCCTTTAATTCACTAGGTTCTTCCCTTCCCTTGGTCACAGCTCCAAGCGTGGATATGGAGACGACTTGCTTCTTCTACTTCAAAAACTGGCAGTCGGTTTGCATAACTTGGGAGAGCAGCTCAGCAGCTTCTTTTTGGGCAGGCATTGCTCAATGAGAGAAAATACTTTCTTATTTCAAGTTCTGGGTAATCGTGGCAGTTCTGATATGATGGTGTGATGTTGGTCACGCTCCTGGATGCAGAGTAGTAAGAGATGTGTTTAGGATGTATTTAGGACACAAGTTGTTAGTGGTGAGGCATGTTCTTGAACAAGGGAGGTGCTGTGCAGTAAATACTATTGCAGCACCTTAAAGGCAGGGTAATCTGACTCCCTGGTATCATCTGCCCTCGACAGCTCGTGATAACACTGAGTTAAACCACTGCTGCAGCTGTATGAACTAAGGAAAAGTCATTTTTAACGATAAACTAATCGTGTACACAACTGCAGGACCTCCAAACCTTGGAAATGAGTCAATTATAACATTCTTCTTTGCTGAAATATCCTGACAAGGAAGCTACTTTAAGCTGAATGTAATCCACGGTTAGTTTATGGCTCACGTTTTGTTTTCTCAAAGCGTCAATTTTTGTAGCCCTTCCATCCAAAATTATTTTAAAATGTATCTCAACATAGTAACTGTGTTTTCAGCTACCAAGGTGCTGTCATCTCTGAGTGAAGTATGGTGCCAGTGTGACTTGGCCGTGTTTTAATTTCTCCTTCGCCTTTCCATGATATCAGTGAGAACAAATGTGTTACCAGCTGCACTGGGCACAAACAGATTCCGGTTGCATCTGGCAAGAACTTGGGGGAAATCTACTTGGAAGCAGAACTTGGAAGAACTTGTTCTGCTTTGATAGCAACAAACTTCCAAAACGTGAGTTTCCTGAACCCTTTGGATGTAAAAAACCATCACAAATGAGTGCTCTTCAGTCAGCCTGCCTTTCCTGGGAGGATATCCTAAGCAGTGAAAGCATGTGCAGTGTTGCTCTATTTATAACTCATAAAACACGAGTAGTACCAATGTCTTTGGCCAGGTTACTTTGATTGTTGTTTGCAGAGCAGTTACTAAGCTGTTCTGTTTTGGAAGTGCAAAAGAAGCTGTGCAGTCTCCTTCCAAGCTCCTATATTTCAGCAGCTGAAGGCTGAAAGGATGTATTGCGTGTGTCCAACAATAATGGCTTTAACTCAGCATCTGCTCTGTGTTGTGGGAGTCTTTTGGCTTCAGGGTATGCTGGATGAGGTCCTTTGGCAGTGTCACCAGCAGCAGCATCTTTTGCTCAGTGCACGTGCTAAATGACAGTGAAAATGTGCCAAAGAAATGCTGTTTGCATGTTAGTCTTGCAAACTGGGTGTGGCAGTGGGATGTTCCCCTTGTCCCTCAACAAGATGAAAGACCAATCTGTCCAAATAACTCAAAACTCACCCTGAACTAGTGTGTTCTGTAAACAGATTTGGGTTGGATTTTGTCAAGAGAACTGGACTGTACTTCTGTTAGAGGGCTCTCGTGGTGATAAAATAAGACTCCTTGATGGTGATGTTATTGCTGCACTTCCATGTGGGCCCATGGAAGCCACTGAGGCTGAAGGCCTTGCCTGGCTCACAGAACCCCTGGGAATGCCTGAGATAGAGGGGCTTTACCTGGATCACTGGCTCACAGGCTGGGTTTGCAGCCTGGTGGTGTCTGCTGGCTCCCTCCTCGTGCAAGCAGCCTGCAGCCAATTTGGAAACCTACGAGCAGGAGCTCCCGAGGCTGATGTGTTGACAGAACTATATCAGGAGGAGAGCTTTGTGCAGTTAAAAATCATAGATCAGCCTGGGTGTTGTGTTTAGGATGGTCCCAAACTCTGCAAGTTTGGGACAAACACAGCACAGGGTTTAGAATTTCTCTGCTCAGGCTGTCAGAGGCTGACTGTGTGTTCCTGACTGTGTGTGATGGATCATTAGGATTAATTACTTGGGTCCTAGTCTGCCTCAGATGAATGAGCTCTGTCACCTCCCTGCTGAGGGGTGAAACTGTTTCTCGGCTTGCTGCAGCACTTCTGGCACATCTCACCTGCGGTGCAATTAGTTGTGCCATGCTGTTAATTGCTGGTGTGGATTAGTGGAGGGCACCACACTCGTGTCATGTCCTCTGCTCGGGCTCTCGTGGGCAGCCTGGCAGGTCTGCAGGCTTGGAGTAAACTGTGTGTGAAAAATATCACTCCTGCTCAGCTGATTCATTTCAAGGGAAAACAGGTCCTGTGAAGCTTCCTTCCACTCCCCTTATATGGAAGGAATGGCTTGGGAAGCTTGGAACGGCTCCTTAATTCTGAAGAAACACATGGCAACCGGCCGAAGGAAAACCCAGATCCTTTAAGTTGCTTATTAGTACATGGAATGCCAAAATCAGCATTTTTTTTCTTTGCCTATTCAGGGCTGGCAAATTCCATAATCAATGCCTTTTCCAGTCTCATGGGAACATGGCAAGAGAGGCTGAAGTTTGCCTAAAAATTAATTTAAATTTTTAAAATGTCTGGCAAGCGGGAGCGCTTGTTCCGTGCAGTTTGAGATTCTCAGTGACAAGCACAGGCACAAGGAAGGTTGGGAGAGATGCATGAATGAAACATTTATGTAAATATAAATCACAGAGGGAGACCACGTATGGTTTACATCACCGTGTTTCAAAATCAGTCCGGTATCTCACATTTCTGATTTTAGTCAGAATTAAAGGCTTTTTTTTAAAACCCCAATTAAACCATTCAGTAGAGGGATTACCTCATGCTGCTTTTATGCCTGAATACCCAGACTGAGGCATGACCCAATAGATACCTTTGCACAAAAAAAAAGAAGAAAAGAAATGGCAACAACTTCTGACCAGTGTTTTTCTGTGTTTTTTTTCCACAGTGAGATGCTTGTAATTTTGTTGGAGAATTGGAAATCAGAAAAATTGCTCACAGTCTCACAAGAATGAATTAATGTTGGCAAATGTCTTGAGTGTAAGGGCAAGTACCTGAGTTAACTCCTTTGATTTCATGGAGCCTTGCATGGGCTTTGCACGCATGGAAGTTGGCACACAAGGTGAAGAGCCACAGAAATAAAGACCCTTTGGAAAGCACTGAATTAGTCTTGTGGAGATCTTCTGAAAGCATTTATGGTCACACCCCAGTTTCCTGTGACAGTCTGTGTAATCCTTGTGATGTTGTGCAGTGGGTTTGCCACTGAATCAAGCAAGGGGGCAATTTCTCCATGTAAAAACTTGTTTCCTCTTTTTGATCACCCCCTTGAAGCTGTTCACCCTTGACACAGAGGGGGGTGGCTCGGGTTCCACTTTGAGGACTGCCTAAGTCTTTTAAATGGCAATTCTTTTCATCAGTGGCTTTAACTGTACAAATAAGCTGCTTTGCTGAGCTTAGACACCAAACATTTAATTTGGAAACCAAATCTTACTTTTTTTTGTTTGTTTGTTTGTTTTGTGGACCTGCAGCAGGAAAGATTCTGCAGCACGTCTTTATTAAAACTATCTTTTCTTATGATCCCAAATATTTCTTCCCTCCCCTTGTCCCTGGTTGGTCCCAGCAGGCAGTGTGGGCATTGCTCATGGTTGTCTGTGCTGGAAATCAGCCTATGTGTGATGCAGTACCTTTTTGGAGGCATGAGATTTTATTTATTTTTTTTTTTTAGGTTCTATATCTATTGCCTTTGAATAACAATTCCTGCTGTTCCAGATCATTTGTTCCCAGCTTTGCAATGACTAGCTTTTATGAAAAGTAATTCAAACAACTTGAAGAAAACCAGTACATACGGTAATCAAAGTCTGGACTGGTCCCCATGTTCTGGATTTCAGCATAATTATAAAGAGTTTAATCTGCATTTGATGTTCATTTTGGGTGTCATCCTACCTTGGGAGCTGTAAGCCGTTACTTTATAGCAACTTGTGCATTTTGGAGAGCAGAGCTCTACTGAGGTTTCTGGCCTCAAGTTCTTTGCCACTTTTAGAGTCCAAACTAGCATATTAGAGAAAATGCTCCCAGTTTAGTGTTTATTCCAGTAAACTTTGTTCAGAGCTGTGGCTACATGAGGCAGGGGTTTGATGGATGGACTGCCTAGTGAATAAGGAATTTCCTGGATGGTCCCACTCAGAGTTGTGGTTGATGGCTTGATGAGAAAGTGGAGAGCAGAGATGAGTGGTGTTCCATGGGGTTCAGGTTATATAACCAAAGGGAGCCTTCAAGGAAGCTGGAGAGGGACTTTTTAGGAGGACATGCAGTGCTGGGACAAGGGGAAATGACCTCACACTGAAAGAGGGAAGGTTTAGATTCGATATCAGGAAGAAATTCTTCAGCTGAGACATGGAAATACTTTACCCAGAGAGAAGCTGTGGATGCCCTATCTCTGGAAGTGTTCAAGGCCAGGCTGGAGGGGGCATTGAGCAACCTGGGATAGTGGAAGGTGTCCCTGCCCATGGCAGGGGGGTTGGAATGAAAGGATTGGTTTTGGTTGAAAGGAACCTTAAAAATCTATGATTTTATGTATATGGGTATGTTTTTGTCAGCACTGCCTGGTAACTCTGAGCATTATTAATCTGTTAAGACGTTTTTAAGGTTGCTGATGGTGTGGAATTTGCTTGATGTTCTGTGCCTGCTGTATCCTTAGGAGACCAAACATAGCTGAAGGTATCTGGTATGAGATAGCATGAATCAAGTGTTCCCCACTTACCCTGGAACTGCTGTACTGCACAAGCTGCCAGGCCCCAGAAGGAGGATTTGGCCTGTGCTTTGTGTGTGTGTATTGAACCACAATAACAGAGCAAACTGAGGAGACCCAGGGAGCTCTGCTGCTCTGTACTGTCCTGGTGTCTCTAGGGGGGATCATAGAATATCCCGAGTTTAAAGGGACCCACAAACATCACAGAAGTTCAACTGGTCCCGTACAGGACAACCCCAAGAGTCCCACCACATGCTTGAGAGCATTGTCCAAATACTTTTTGTACTCTGGCAGGCTTGGTGCCAGAACATTCCCTTGGGGGGCCTTTTCTAGTGCTTGACCACACCCTGGGTGAAGAACCTTTTCCTAACATCCAACCTAAACTTCCCCTGCCACAGCTTTGTGCTGTTTCTCCATGGAAACATCTCTGGTTGACAGAGAGGTGCTCAGTGCCTGCCCCTCCTGAGGAAGCTGTAACTGCAGTGAGGTCTCCCCTCAGCCTCCTCTGCTCTGGGCTGAACAGACCAAGTGGCCTCAGCTGTTCCTTGCATGGCTTCCCCTCCAGACCCTTCAACATCTTCATTGCCCTCCTCTGGACACTGTCTAATGGCCCAAAGTCGTTCTTGCACTGTGGCACCCCAAACTGCACACAATATTCAAGGTGAGGCTGCCCCAGCCCAGAGCAGGGTGAGACAATCCCCTCCTTGGTCCAGATGATGCTGTGCCTGATGCCCCCCCGGGGCAGGGTTGGCCCTCGTGGCTGCCAGGGCACTGCTCATGAGGACATTAAAGAGCACTGGACTTAAACTGGAGCCCTGCAGATCCCCACTAGTGACTGGTTGCTGGGATGTGATGGTGAAGATTCCCAGGGAGAGTTGGCATGGCTCGACTCTCATGGTCTTTCTCATGATTTGCTCCAAGAAATCATTTCACATCTTTGGAAGGGAGTTTTGTCTCTACAAATTGATGATTTCTGAATACTTGATGTTATAATGAGATTTTTAGAACTTACAAGGAGAAGATATTAGGGTTATTGCTAGCCAAGCATTCCTGCCTTGGGTGACAAGTAGAACTCGTTCAGCTGGCCCAAGCCTAATGAAAGACAGAATAACACTTGCAAATATTTCCTGAAGTTTTTATTGAAAGTTGTCCCTGTGTTGGTGTGGACCCCAAGTTCAGTACTCCCCACCTTTCAGATTCAGGTCTCACTAGTGCCTACCACAGTTTCTCAGTTAGTGGTAGCTGTATTTATGTTTTGCTGGATCCTTCTTGGAGTGAGTAGATGGAAATGTATATGATTCCCCTGAAGGACCAGAGTTGCATAAAATGCTCCTATATATCCTATGTAAACCATTCTGGGTTTCAGTTACCTTAATTGTATTAAATACCTTTTTTTTAAAAAAAAAAACCAACCCAAAACCCGGCACCACAGAAATGAATGTGATTGATTTGTGGGCCGAGGTAAGCATGAAATCTGGTATCAGAAGTCTGGCTCTTTCAGTAGTGGTGAGAAATGGCAAGGAATAAACATTGCCACTTTCTCATTAATGCAATTACCATACCCCATCAAACATGTGCTGATAAATTTGAGAGGCTTATACTATTCATTAGGCATACGTATTCATTAGTGCAGCCATCATAAAATAACGAGGGGAGTGTCCAGCTTGGGGAAAAAATTCAGAGAACAAGAGCTCACATTATACAGAGCTATGATGATAAATGTCTCCTGTGGCATAATTTTAACTCTTACCATCTGTTATTCCCTGTTGCCATAGAAACTTAAAATAAATATTAAAAATAGTCTGAAACCAGGAAAAGCACAGCGGGGAATGTCTGTCCTGAAAGAAAACAAACCCTCAATGTGACCAGGAAATAGCAGGGAAAAGGACTGATGAGAACTTCAGGAGATTTAGCTGGGAGAATTTTCAATATGCAGGGGTGGGTGAGAGAAGGATCCCAACCCAGTGTTTATAAGCAGCTGTAGCTGGGCTACCAAAGCATTATCAGATGCTCAGTGCTGTACTTGCCATCTGTTTCCAACTTCGAGCTTGAAAAGTAATTTTACTGTAACTGCCAGAAGATTTGTGTATATACACATAAATATGACTTTACATTTTTGAGAAATGCTTGATTTTGTTTTTTTTTTTTCTCTTTGGTGGTTGAGCTGGAGAGCCATGAAGAGCTGCTCTGATGCAGTCTTTGTAAGCTGTGAGCATTACACTGGTGTCGATCAAATGATGCCATTCAAATATTATTAGAACTGAGTGTTTAGGCCAAAGGCAAGGCTTAAAAGGAGAGCTGCACTTTCATGCCAGGCCAGCACAGGAGCTGTTTCCAGAGGCTTCTTTCTGGAAAATGCAAGAGCTGAGCCCCATACAGCAGGAAAAGCTGACTTGGGGAAGAAAGGGTGAAAGACTGCATTTGCTGTCAGGGGCATGAAGAGTTGTTTAAATAATTGCAAGTGTTGTGAAATAACAGAGCAGTTCAAGAACCTAGGAACTTTACTCTTTCTGGGAGAAGCTCAATTATTTGGGGATGCCCTATCTGAAGAAATCCTTGGCTGAAAAATGCTTTTCATGGGAAGAGCAGCCCTGCTTGGGGGAATTGCTTACTGTTCTGGGTGGGTCCTTGCTTCAGTCTAGTTATAATGGAAGATTTGTTTAGCTTCCTTGGTGAGAGTTCCTGTATGTTTTTTAGCATTCCCTTTCATTCATTTGGCAGTCGCTTCAAGAGTGATTTATGATAAGAGATGAGAAAACAAACTGGGATTTGATGTTGGGCAGTGGGCAGGAATTCAGATGTAATCACTGCTGCACAACATCCTGCGCAGTTCTGTGTGCGGTGTGTGCTCCATGGTGGACTCAATGCATGAGATCTTATCTGAGCTCACAAACCAAGGCAGACTGGATCTACGAACCAGCCTGGGCATCCAGGTGCCATCAGTGCAAATTAATGGCCTGTGCCTGGGCTTGAGTGCATGGGACCTGAGGAACACTTACCAGGAGTTTTGTTTGGCCCTGTCATGGCTGATGGCCTGATAGGCAGCTTTTAATCTGCAGCCTGGTGGTTTGCTCTGTGACAATAACAAATGCAAATTCTGCAAGGCAGCCAAACGTAGATGCTTTGATTTGCAGGAAAGCTCCGACCCACCAGAGCTGTAACTTTTAGTGATAAAAGTCACGGGAGTTCCGGCTACAGCCGCTGCACGTCTGAGTTTTCCTAGACACGTCTTTTCTTCCCCCCTTTTATCCTCTGCCATCTCAGAAAGCTCGGTGTAATCTGAGAGTTTTCTATATTTGGCCAAGAGTAGCTGATCGGCGCTGCCCTCGGCCTGCTCTGTGTCTGGGAGCTGTGGACACTTCCATGGCACAGCACCAGGCTGCAGAGCTTCTGTGCGGTGAGTCAGCGGCTCCGGGAGCGCCGGGAGCTGTTCACTACCCTCAGAACAGCTGCTGTGTGAATGTAACAGGCCTGATGCACCTCAAAAACCTTGATTCACCCCCAAACCAACTCGAGGCAGGTCCAAGGTTTCTCACAAGGCTTCACGTTCTTCCTGACAAGTTAATCACGGCAGAAATGAGGCATCTTCTGTGATGATGGGATCTGGTAAAATCTTTCCTGATCTTCCTGTGATCTGGGAGAGACCTGTACCAGTTTGTTCTCACTGACACAGCTTTTCCCTGGCTTGCTGTCCTAGCCTGAGGTGCAGTGTGGAGGGCCCCAGAAGGTTTTCTCTGAGACCTGTTTTCAGTGGTGATAAGGGAACCAGTGCAATGACCTGTTAGGATGTGACATAAGAGAGTTTCAGTCTTTGTTGGCACTCCTTTTTGTCCATGGTGGACTCTCATGCTCATGACAAACTGAAAATTCCCCAAACCCCATCCGACTCTCCTTCAGCTGATCAAATAGTTTATCTAAAGCTTCGCTCACTTCCTCTGTGCTTCAAGTATTAATTCTGCGACAGAATTTTTTTGGAGCCTTTAGAAGACTATTGTGCAGTCCTGTGAACTTTACTCTTAATTTTTTTTTTCTTGTACTCCATTCCTGTCTGCTTGTTTTGTGGGGAATCCATGCTCGTACTGAAAAGCTTTCTGGCATGCTGCAGGAAGGAAAGGGTTTTCCAGGAGTTCTGGGAACAAGCCAATTACTTGGAAGTCCTGCTGGAAACACTGCTTGGAAGATGCATAGAAAATAATAAAACTTTCCTGTATTCTGCTCAAAATAGGCTATTTTTCAATATTTCTCGTTGGATGTGGTGGAGATGTGTGCTCTGACTGTGCTCAGTGTGTACATTACTTAACACAGACCGTGTGCTTGGCGGACTCTCCTTACTACTGGAGATAAAATGTTTCCTGCTTTGAGGAATTTACAGCCTAGATGGACACTTCAGGAAGACTGAAAATCCAACAGCAGCTCAAGATGGGATAGTTCATTTTAGGAAGTTTATCTCTATTTCATGATGGTGATGACATAATTTTTACTTGGAGGAGTAGGATTTATGCTGATGTACTTTCAGCTTTTATGCCAATCTCCTTATGTATTGCATTAGACAGTCCCCGCTGCAAAGGTTCAAAATCTCAACTAGATTAAGATATCTGATCTCTGCTTCCCAAAAATTCCACTGTGTTGTCAAGTGAGAGCAGAAAGCTGATGGAAGACATAAAGTGTGCAGAAGGCCTGCCGTATTTCACTGGGATTTACTCTGACATCTGTATGTAGCGAGTTGATTTTTTTTTTCTTTTGACCTGAATAGCAGTGCGAGTTCAGCAGTCAGCAGTGTACATTCTTTAATGCATCTAGAGAATTCAAATTATTGTTTTATGGGCGAAGTGATAGCCATGCAATCAGGATTTCCATCTGTGGGATCCTCTGCTTTGGTAGGGTGGCAAACGTGTAGCATGAAGTAAGCTTATTACAGCTGTGGGAGGAGAGCTAAGGTTGAGCTTCTCTTTTTGCAGCTTTGCTGTAGAATTTTACTTTTTTTAGGAACTTCCATATAGCTGCTTCCTGAAGTTATGCCTTGCCTTTAATCAAAAGTGAGTGCTTAGATAGTCCAGAAGTTCCCTAACTCCCTATTTGCACAGAAACCTCGCTCCAGTTAGCTCTGAACTTGTGCTGTCCCCTTGGTGAAAAGCCCTTGCTATGTCTTCTTGTAGTCCAGTCTTTTACAGCATGGACTGTGTGTGTTCCCAAGCAAACCTGAGCCTTGTTTTCCATGAACTGAAGATTAGTTTGGATCCAGTTAAAGCCTCTATGTTGTTTTGCATTTGGGCTGTAAGGGATATGCGGGTTTGTATTTATTAGAGAAACTTGTGCAAAATTTAGGGCTGGATTTTTTTGGACTGAATACTATTTTGCAGTTAGCAGCCCACATTATGCTGTCTGCCTTCTGAGCTGGAGATGTATCATCAAATTGCAAATAGCTTCCAAGTTGCAAAAGGCATTTCCTTCCTTACTCCATCCCCTTTGCTTTCTGTTTTGTGCAGGCAGCAATGGTTTCTGCGCTCGCTGCTCAAGATCCCATGGATCTGGAGAGCTCATGGTGACTATCATTTTATTCTGCTGAGTACTTTAAAAGTTGTAATGAGACTGTGTGGTAAAGTTAATAGAGCCTCCTGGTTATTCTCACAGTACTTGTAAAAAATTACTTGGTGTCATGACTTCATATCCAGATGACTGTGTAAAATTAGGAATACTCTTAACGCTTGTTCTCTGAGATATATATATATTTTTTTTTAATTTATTGGTGCCATGAAAATGCAATCATTTTATCAGGGAGATAACTCGGAACTTTCCAAATGCTGAAGAATAGCATGCCAAACCTTTTCAGTGCTCAATGATAAAGTTCAAGGCGTAACACGTTGGACACATGGGAAAAGTTCCCTTTTGCAGATGATTGATGTGCCAACTTTTCATTCTGCTTCCAGCGTGCCTGTGCTTGGAGATGCAGATTTTGGTTTTTTTAAGGAAAAGGTTTCAGGTCTTTCAGATTTTTTTCTTGCTTATTCTATTTAGAAACTTAATGTTTTAACCATTAAGTTGAATGGAAATGAGGTTTCATGTTGTCCCTTGCAGGTCATCCTTTAGGACCTTGTGGAATAAATGACCATTTTCTGTACTCAGAAAATGTCATCCACCCAACTCACTGCCTTGTGGTCTGTAATAATTAGATTTGTATATAAGTAGATTTCCCGTGGCATTGTTTTTTTTTTTTTATTAATCAAGTGAGGGGTGGAAATGAAATGCTAACATGGTTTTCATCAAGAATGGGTCTTTGTTCTCACAGATGTTTGCTGCTTACAGAACTTTATGCCATTATACAGACTGGCCAGCCCATTTCGGGTAACTCGTTATGGCTAAAAACACGATGGGCAAGGCATTCACATTTATTTGTGAGCTACAGTGCTGAAGTGTGCACCCATGATAAATGGTCCCTTCCTTGTTCATTATCTCTCCTGCAAGGCCTCTCGAGCTCTTCCTTCACCATCAGCCTTCACCCTCTTCTTTTTCCCTGAGGAACTGAAATGGGAAGAACTGCATTGAATGTGACTTACTGGGCTGAAACGACCACGCTGCAAAGGTCAGCCTTTCCCTGCAGCTGGCGTAACTGAGGATAACATTGTCCTCATACAGCAACAAGAACTGGGATATTCTTGTGTGCCAGCAGGGGAAGAGGTGGCTCTGGTGCCTCATGTCTAGGAGGTCTGGATGGAACCCTTTAGATACAGGTTTCCTAGAGTCTGGCAATGATTTGTTGGGTAATACTGGGAAAATGCTTTCTCTTTTACCGTGTCACACACAAACTCCTTTGACAAATGAGAAGACTGATTCTTTCAAATGCTTGGGTGATGCTGGTGAGGCATGTGGTGCAAAAGCCAGGTACCACGTGTGTCTTCTTAGAATGGTAGATGCAGTGCTTTGTGGAGATGTTAATTGGTGAGGGTCTGGGGTTGAGCAGTTTGGGTGGGTAAGGTTCCAGGAAATGTGGCTGCTTTAAGAACTAGATTTACTGGACTTGGTATTCTCCAATGTTTCAAAGTCTACTGGTGGACAAGTATAATACACAACATTAGCTCACTTGATTGGAGCATGGTGATGATAATGAATGCCAAGGTCAAGGGTTTGATTCCCAAATGGGCCATTCACTTGAGAGCTGAACTCGATAATCCTCAAGGGTCCCTTCCAACTTGGAATGCTCTGTAATTCCTCAGTAGCTAAAGCACAGGGAATAAATGCATGGTATGTGATCATAAACGAGTGTAATACGTGCTTTGAATAATGTGCTGCTCTAGTTGTGAGAGGCTACTGAAGTTGATGGGAGTCTTTTGCAAATTTGGGGTTCTTCCCAGGGCGGCTCTTTGGCCCTGTGGCATTATTAGGAGCCTCATGGCATGTTTTTGTTTTCTTTAGAGGTAATGTCCTTGTGTTCACTCCTCATGAAAGACACATGACTGCAAGTGAGAGGTCTGCACTTGCACAGCGCGAGTTCCTTCCGGACTGGAGGATCCTTAGTAGGTGCCTGGTGGGAATGTAGTTACCAGCATCATCAGGAGCAGACATAGAGGGATTCAGTATCCATCAACAGATCTCCCAGGGGTGGCATTTTGTCACACATGCCACCGAGTCACCCAGAGCACGCACAGCAACCTTTTGCCCGGATGCTCAGTGGATCACTAATCAGTGTGAGAACAACAGCTCACCTCTCCCAAAACAGATACCAATCACTGATAATTCTGACTCGGTGTTGCTGTGAACCTGAGAAACTGGTGAGGTTTTTGGATGGAAATTCCTATCCCTCAAGGATGTTTTTTCACCTGTTTTTGTCCCTCCATGTCTGGGTTGCCATAATGGCCCAAAGGAGAATGGTACAGTCTTGGCAGTGCCTGTATTTGCTGTTTCAGGGGGAAGTGGTACATGCTCTGGCCATAACAGCAACTCTGAGTTACTTGGCACCATGGCTATCTAGAGAGGCCAGGATGTTTGTTTGGTTTTTTCCCCCCAAGAGGAATGACTTTGCAGCAAATGGGACAGGCTTAGCATTTCCACAATTTATTAATTGTCATATGAATAAGCTCTAAAGAGAAAAAACCCCTACATTTTTAGATGTTAGCCACATGTGATCACGTAACTGAGGCTAAGTGGTTTTGTGAAAGGTCATAAGAATGCTCTTCTAAGAGCTAGTAGTCATATTTCACTATAATCTTTGGTTGATATTAATGATGCCAAAGAATTACTGAAAAAAATAAATGCCTGGGGAAAAAAAAATCCTTAAGGCAAAGAATACAAATGGCACCTATAAATGTCTGATATTTCTTCTTTATCTGAAAATCTAGACTGCATACTCAATCAAATGCTCTCTTCTAGAGATGCAAAGCCATGTAGCTTCTGGCTCATCTGCCTAAAATACAGGGTTGAAAGCTATTTTGCAAGGTCCACGTTTCTGCTAATTGTTAATTTGGCAAGCTGGTGATGATTATCAACAGCCTGAGAAGTGACAAGGGTCATCTTTGACCCACACGACTGCCTAGGCTCAAGAATTCTGCGAGTACTCTCAAGCTGCTCTCTCAAAATACCTCCCTCTATTATTTTGAATTTAAATTCAACCCTCAAAAGCCTGTGAGAGCTGCAGAGTATTTTACTACTGATGTGATGTGCCTGTAAGTTGTATTCCGTGCCAAATTAAGCAGCAATACTTCTGTATGGCAGATACTGTAATTAAATATTGAACCCAAGCCTAATGTTTGACCTCAGGGAGTTTAATTCAGTTGATTGTAGTGCTGGTGGGAAAATGAATTCCATAATTGAGGCTGAGATCTGATGTCCCCCACAGTATTTGAGTATTCAAATACAAAGTTTTGGGAGAAGTCCATTTCTAATATTCACACTAATTTATCATTTTAACTGACACATTTGGATTCCAGGACAGCTGTAGGTTAAACAAAAGGAAAACAGGATATTAAAGGATCTGATGGGTCCCATCCAAGTTTTGTGTGAGTCTCTCTCTACTGGCTTTAGTGGAATGTGGCCCATTCTGTAGAAACAG
This sequence comes from Mohoua ochrocephala, assembly GCA_013398855.1. NCBI lineage: Eukaryota > Metazoa > Chordata > Aves > Passeriformes > Acanthizidae > Mohoua > Mohoua ochrocephala. Next base: position 74,055 of record VZTA01018802.1, on the reverse strand, counting down.
TTCTTGAATTCTTTTCACTGGGAAACACTGACAAAAATTAATATGCCCCTAAAGTGAAACAGACCTGGGAAACAACATAAAACTCAGCTCTTGGAATTGTCCAAGCCAGAGGAAGTGCAGAAGCAAAACAAATACCATGAGAATCTAAGAGAAAAATGATTTACTCTTTCAGTTTTAATATTTAAAGTATGAATAACAAAGATAAGGTAATGGTGGTCGATCTGCTCACTAGAATAGTGCTGCAGACAGAGTGAAAAAGGAAATTTTAAGTGTTCAGAGCCTTACTGGAATTGAGACAGTGGGTATTTGAAAGACATGATTTTTAGGATGGGGCTGGAATTAAGTGTCTCCTATTGACATAACAGCCCTAAATAAACAAAAGTGTGAAAAATTAATTATGAAACAGTTTTTTGAAATCTCAGTGCATCTACCTTTCATTGGGAAGAAACTGTTCCTTAGTGAATGGCATTTTCCTTTGCTGTTTGAATTTGTGTGGAATTGTTTCTGCTGTGCAAGTAGAGTGACGTGACTTTTTTTGTAGATGTTGTTGGCTTTGCAGTGTCATGCAAATGGCAATTGTCAGGACATAAAAATTGGATCCTGGAATTCATCCCAAAAAGCATAATGAAAAATATTTTGTCTTTTTTCTCTGCATTAACTGCAATGAATCAGATGATGCAGAATCCCTGCTTTGAGGTTGATTTTTTTGCCCTTTTTTTTTTGGTAGAGTTGAAGTTATTCTGTGTAGGGTGCTGGTGTGTGAAATCCCCACTCTCCAAGCTGAGAGTAGTTTTACTGTGACTTAAATGGTGCCAGCCAATTTAGCTTTAAATGCAGAGGGCTTTAATCCTGCAGGAAGGCAGTGCTTTGCATGAAAGAGGATGTGAAAATCCAGTTTTTCTATGGAAAAAAATGTGCTAGCGGGCTATGATAGTATTGAAATGGATAAATATATTCCTCCAATACTTATTTGAGGAGCAAAACAGCTTCTAGAGATTTGCTTGTCAGTGTTCAGCAAGGGGCATTTACAGATATTTTTATTTTTATATATATATTTTTTTTTTAGTGATGGCTGGTTTCCAGTTATTTGTTTGGGGTTTGGTTGGTTGGGGTTTTTTTAACTTGAATTTTGTCCTCTGGTTTCCAATTCTGAGCAAAGAAGGCCTGCAAAGGTGTTTGCTCTGAGTTCTCTTCAGCTGTGATTTGCAGAGTCAGGTACAAAGTCCAGAACTCCGAACAGGTGGAGACCCTTTGTGCATGCTCAGTGCTGGTAACCAAAAATCCTGGGGGTTTAAGTGCAGGAAAATCCCTCTTACCTTGCAGGCAACTTGCAGGAGTAAATGCAAAGTGAGTTCTGCATTAGATCANTGAGGTACCCTACCCTGTGGTTGGGAAGAGGAGCGTGTGATCTATTCCTCCACCGTAAACATTCCAGAAAAAAATGTATTTGAGTTTATTTATAGGCACTTCTGTGGTGCTCACCACTGTGATATCATTTCACTGCTCTTAGGATATTCATGCCTTTAATGGAAAAGGACAAATGTTTTTTCTCTTCAGAGTTTTGCAAGTGAGGGCACATCAGTGAAATTAATCTCGGGCCTAAATTGTTAATGTAACTGAAATAATTGGGTTTTCTTCTAAAGAATGTTACAGTTTTGCAGCAGTTTTTGGCGGGTTTCTTAACAGAAACAGAAATGACTGCACTCATCATGTTTCTTTAAATGCGTTGTGTATTGAATGTGAAATTAAATTTAAAAAAATTCTACTGTGCATAGTTTTCCTGACTTCCAGCAGTGTTTATCTAGACATTTGCTTATTCTGGTAAAGGGCACATGCCACAGGGAGTACAGCTGCTTGGAAAATATGAATTCCTTTAGTGGCCTCCTTCTGTCTCAATCCCCCCAAATTCTGATGGCAACGAAAAGAATTTCACTCTTAACAAGAAAATTCTATTGAAAGTTTAATTTGGGGAGGGAAAAAAAACCTTAACCATAATTTTTCTAAGTGGAATGAAAACATTGTGTCAAGTGAAGTTCTCAAAATTTGACCACTGCCCTTTTCCTCTGCAGTCCCTCACAACCTCAGGGTATAATTCAGACTTTCTGTTAGTTGGGCCACCTTGAAGAACATCAGGAGAAGCCAGAGTCAGCTGAAAGACTCGGCCTTAAAAAAGTGGTATTTTGAGGCATTGGTCCTGGAAGTCTTGAGAGGCTGTGTCTCAGCATTTCTGAAGGTGAGGGCTTTTTTTAGATGAAAAAATAAATTTATTTTATTTTTGAGATTTGTTTTGGTCCGAAAATTTAGGAGTTCTCAAAGGAAGACATGATTTTTGTGGGGAAGAAAAAAGTCAGGCATAATGCTTGGCATTTTATATCAATTTTTCTGACTGGAATTTTTTGGTGATCCTAAAAAGAAAATTAGCAGCTTGAAATCTTAATCCTACTTCTGCCGCTGACTTGAATCCTTAAAATCGTTTTGTCTGATTTTTTGGATGTTACTATGAAGCTACTGACTGGAGGAGAAAGTGCTATAAAGATTTAACTTTGATAGACCTTTGCAAACCTCAAACATGGTAAATAAGTTTTAATATTATCTCTGCTATTATTTTGGGCCAAGATGCTCTTTGCAATGTGATCCAAAACGAGACAACAAGGATAATTTAGAAAAAAATGCTGTAACCGTCAAGTCTTTAATCTACATTATTAGTACATCATGTGTGGTTTCCCCGAAAACCAAAAGCAAGCTGAAAGCTTTGACTCTCATAACTCAAACGTACAATGAATATGTCTTCTGGTGTATGTTTTGTAAGGTTTTTGCCAGTCTTGAGAATGTTGAAACTTGCAAAGGAGCCTGAGGCTAGAAAGAGCGTTCTAAGTAAAGAACAAATGAAAATTCGGAGGAAGAGAAGCAATCTGATCCTGGAGAGCTTTCTGGTAATGTGGAAAGTCTGAGGAGGAAGAGGTGTGTGACTCTTCTAAGCCACAGTGGTTAGAAATGGACTGTTCAAAGCGAAATTCCACTGAGGAAAAAGAACAGGAAGAGAAATGATGGGAGGGAACAGAAGGATTTTTTTTTTTTTTTTTTTCTTTTGGTCAAAGGCTTGAGGGACAGAGCTTCTTCTCCTGTTGTGGAGATCCTTTCTGTGATCAAGGAAGTGAAAAAGTTGCAGGGATAGGTGGTTCTCCAAGAGCAGGGGATGGGAGGCCCTCACCAGTGTAATGTGCACGCTATTGGCTTTCACCAGGAGCAAACTTTGTTTATCCCTGTTGAAAATACTGTTTTTAAAGCTGGGCAACTAAATGGCAGCAGCTGTCACTTATCCGAAGCTTTGGAATTTTGATGTATTGAAATACAAAATGGGGATCATAGATGTAGTGGAAGATTATCTTCCTTTCCATGTGCTTCCTGTCATGATATCCAGGGGAGAAACCCCTTTTGAGGGCAACAGGGTTTCTGTCCAGAAGGTATGAGGAGTTTTAGTTATAGGGGAAAAAAAATGGCTCACTGATAATAGGAGCCAAATCTCGTGTTAGCAGTGTTGCAAGCACAAAAGACAAGTACATTAGAATTACCAAGCTCTCTGTAAAACCATAATTTTGTTTATAAAGCTCAGACTTTAGAGCCAAATATCAATGGTGTTCAGTCATTCCAGTGGGGTGGGTTCCTCTAAGTCTTGAGTCTGATGAACTCAAGGCCATTGAACTGAAACTTCAGTGGAGCAAAAGTTCCTTACTGTTGTGTGAGAAACTTTCTTGGCAACCTAAGAACGGCTTCATTTCCATCGTGTGGGATGTTCCAGGCACAGAAAAACCTGCTGCCTGATGCTATTCTTTCTGTGTGGAAACAGAGGAGTAAGAGTATGTTCATGGCTGGAATGATCTGCCCTGATCACAGCAGATTTCCGTGTGTTCATCTCCTGACCTGTGAGATAATGGTCACAATTCTCAGGGCTTCAGAAACTCATCAGAAATTCACTACCTGAAACTGCACGGGTGTGAGACACCAAAGTTACTTGGTCAGGAGGTGCTACTCTGGTTTACGATGCAGAACTCGATGTGTTGCTGAGGGACAGACCAAATCAGACTTGGTGTTGCAGGAGAAACAGTCTGTGGGTTGAGTTTTAACATTGAGCTTCTAACATTTTTCTCTGGTGTAACGATGTAATGACTAGAAGAGAGAGTATTTCAATTCACTGGCTTACGTTCTACTTAGCTAAAACTTTTCCTGCATCTTCCTCCTCCCTGTGCTTGTTGGACCCAGTTGTTTGGTGCTAAACAATTCCTTCCTTTCGCTCTGAGTTGCATCTGCTTCAGTGGTGCCCGATGCAATTCATCCGTGTCTGTCAAAAACCTTGGGTCTCCCTACGGTGAGAGGGAATGTATAATGCAAGAGATGTTCAGATGTGTTTGTGTGAACTTCCAGTTCAACAGGTAACTTCTTCATTGCAAAAATCCCACCAGTTCAGGCTTCTACGCTGTTCAGATTTGAACAGCTGGTTTTGTTCCTTGCCACCCCAAACACCCTCTATGTACCTTACACTTGCACGTCAGGGATTATTTCCTTTCGGGGTATTTTCAGAGACCTCAAACAAGGAAGTCAACTGCACTGCAGACATGTGCCTAGCAGGAGTTTTACTGAGACCACCAGCTCGTTTCACATAGGTCATCACATGGTTTCCCAAGCCTGTGCTGACTTGGACTGGTTTTGAACCATTGACTTACAGTGGAAATATTTCATATCCCTTGCTAATCCCCTGAGGCTGCTGGCCTCCCACCCCCGTGGCCATTATTTTTAAGGAGAATCAATTAAGTGCAGAAATTCAGCTTTGTGTTCTTTCACTTAGGTCTCCAGCATTCTGTGCTATGTCAGGGAACTTTTATGAAGTCTGGGGGGGAAAAAAAAAAGTAAAATCAGGAGGTTGCAAAGGAGCGAAGCTTGCTTTTCTTTCTAAATGGTAACAAAAAAAAATATACATAACTATAAAATATGCCAAATAACGTTGCATGCTAGCTACAACTTTCTCAGCACAGCTTGAGTTCTGGTGCTCCTCTTTGGACAAGCTGGGTTACTTGATTTCAAGGGGTTTTATGATTTTGGTTTTTCATTCTTTGCAGAGACAAGCGGATCTGATAAACAATGTGTACTTTCATATATCGAGTCTCCCTAAATGCTTTTTCTGCATTTTTTTCCCAATAAGGGTTGTGGAACTGGCACTTTCAGTTACCACAGTATTTCAGGGAGCTACATCCTTGAATGTGAAAGTAGAAGAGGAGCTGCAAAAGTGTGTAGAACAAAATTATGGGAACTTGACACACTGTCTGGAAAATACGTCTGGAAAGCTGTGGGTTTCCTTTTTACTCATATGCCTCTAAGTGGATTTGCTTTATTGCAATGCCAATAAATAATTTAAGCCATTTATTAGACAGCTTGTGATCCTGTCCATTAGGCTGGTGTGTTTTTGTTGTGAGGGTAGAAATTTCCTTGCTTTTTTCCTGCTGGTTCTGTCGTGGGTAGCATGGATAGGACTACAGCTTTTTTTGGCCTTAATTGCACGGGCGTCTCTTGCCTTATCAATGCTTTTGTAGCCTCTGCTGAGTACAGCACTGATAAAAGTCTGTCACCATCTGAAAAAAAGGAGAGGAATAATCTCATCATTGTGGTGGTACACAAGTCAGGAAAGTGAAAGGTTATTTCCAGTTCTGTGAGAGACTTCAGGAGCAGTCTTCAAGCTCTTTCAGCATCCGAAGCTCTTTAATTGCGAAATGGTTGCGGGATCTTTACTTTCTAGAAAGTTTAGAAAACCTTTCCAGAGGGAGGTTAGGAAGCTCTTCAAGAATGCTTGCTCCGGAAATTCCTCTATCATTGTGAAATCAGATACTTTTCAAAATTGCTGTTGCTAGATATTGACCTTCCAACATTTGTGTGTTTGACTGTATTTTTTGCCATTTTTCCCCACTTGGTAATTTCTCTGGGGAATCAACTGTTAACAGTATCATCCCTGGTGTCCACTTTTTTTTGGTAGTTCTGTTTGATAACAGTTCAAAAGCCATGTTTCCCTGCCACCACCCTTCCTCAGCAGTGGCTGGTGGCTCTGCCTATCTCCAAGTACAGCCTAAAAACCTAAGCAAGATTTGTGGTCAGCTAATTAAAACCAGCATGGCAGAAAGTGCTAAAAACATGCCAGTCCTGAGGGAAAGAAAGTTCTCAGTCCTTGCAGAGCTCCATGGTGCTCCTGTTTGCTTGGTAGCTCTTAATGGCTGCAATTAGGGAATTGTTTGGGTTCTGAAGGCTTGCTTTAGGGCCTGACATCTCGGTGAGCTTCGTGTGAGTGGACAGATCCTGCTACTTCTCAGAGCTCCCCTGAAGTCCAAAGGCTTGGCCACATCTCAACATCACCAGTTTGTTGCCAGTTCAACACTACTCTTAGCTCAGCAAGTTCTGAAAAGCCATTTCTCTGCCATCCTGATGTAAAAGCTGTTTGGTGGTTGTTTCTGTCTTACAGAATCTTGCTTTGTCTTACAGGAAGCTCCTGTTGGGAATATTTTCCTTGTTTTAAGTGTTTTAGTTCTCTTCTTTGACTTTTAGCTGAGCAGGAGAGTAGCTAAAGTGTGATCAGATCTCTGACTTGGTGAATTCAGTGTGTTGCTGTGCATTTGGGTTTGAAGGGAGAGACATGAACACAGTTGGGATCCCACAGAGTTTGTTCCAAAGCTCAGTGAAGATAAAGATTTTGAATTTTTATTCAGTTTCTGTCAAGATCAATGAGAAAAAAATTAAATCTGCTTCCTCCTGTAAGAGCAAGACCTCTTTCGTTAAAGAATGTATTTCTAAGTTTTTCCTGATTTTCATGGTCAAATCCACTAAGATACCCTTAAGGTGCCTACAATTTTCTTTTAGGTTTTGGATGGCTGCTGAAGTAATAAAAAGCCAAAATATATCAGGATATCCAGTCTCTACTTGGCAATATGTAACTAAAAGAATAAACGGTGTAGAAAGGGAAGGTTGTTTATCCATATACAGAAACTTTGGTCTCTGCATCTCATTTCCATGGAAAAATCATCCTTTGTGCAGTTTCAGGTTTTTCTCACATGCAATCAGAGTGAGATCAAATCTCTTCTCTGCTGCAAGTAGGCAGTGGGAAAAGCTCCAGCCTAGCCTTAAAGAAAGCATTTTGTAGATATGCCAGTTGTCAGAAGCTTCCTTCCCTCTGACACTCTACCCCCTCACTCCTAGAAAGCCCTTTCCTGAATAAGTGGTGGTGTCTGCTCTCAAAGCAAATGCAAATGTTCCCAGAAGCCCTGGAAGGGAGAGGATCCTGTCTGTTGCCCTGATGGGCTGTTGGAGTAAGTGGAAGGAGCTCCTCTGAAGTCACTGTGGCTTCGCTGATTTACATGCAAATAATTTGCTGACATATTTTTATAGACTATTTCCACGTCGTGTCTGGAAATGAGAAGGATTAATGTGTGCCTCATCCTTCCTGCTGATACTTGCTGACTTGATCTCTTCTGTTCCAGCTCAGCTGATCTTCTCCCTGCAGAACGAAGTCATTGTAGCAATTTCTCTCCCCCCTTCACTTTTCTGAGTTAAAATAATCATTCACAACAAGGGCACTAACTTTCTCTTAGTCCTAACAGATACTTTATGCCTTGTCTTTTATCTTTCCTCCAGAAGCTGCTGATCTGTCCTTACCCTGTTGCCTCTTCCCCTCTTGGCTCATGCCTGCTGAATCCCACTTTGCGTCACTGTCACGGAACAGTGGAAGTTGTGCCTGTTCCCAAAGTCATCAATGTCATCCTCTTTTATGGCATCTCCCAGAATACTCTAACGAGAGGTGAAAATTTGTCAGTTGATGTTTTATTTCACTCAGCAGCACACGGTCCATCGCTCGCTCTGACGTTCATCCTGCTGAACTTCTGGAGCCCAAACAAATGTCTAGATTGACTTTCCTGCTCCAGCATTCCTCTACAGTCAGTAATCTTTCCAGAGGACGTCGTTATCACAAAGTAGGATTAATAATCCACAGGAGGTGTCTATCTTTAAAATCGAGGACAGTTCTGATGCCTCGGGAGGGAGGAGAGGCAAATGACATGTCTGGGGTTCCACAGGGTAGGAAAATCTGGTGGCAGCTGTTGCCCTAAGGAGCGAGTGGAAGGCCACAGGGTGGATGAGGATTCACAGATGCATTTCAGCCCCTTTTCCAGTATTGAGGTACCGAGGTGAGGCACTTCATTGTCTTGGGAAGGTGCTTTCCTTGAATGAGAGAGGTTTATGCTGCTCTGCATGAAGTCTTGAGTATAATAGAGATAAAAATGCAGGGAGAAATCACTGATTGTACATTCTGGAGCTGTAAGTGCCAGGCACTTGGGTCTCTTTTCTCCCTGACATGGAAGCACTGCTGGCTCTCGTGGCCAAAGGGTGTTACTGGGTTTGGGCAGAGCATGCAGTGTGGATAATAGTGGGAAATTAGGAACAAAGAGCATTTGAACTCCTGATCAGCACTTCAGCTATGCACCAAAATGTAAACATTTGGCAAAACTCCCTGGCACACATGTTTCATATTTCAAAAGATGAGTTAAAAATTTCTAAAAGCTTAAGGGCTTTGATGTCCTCCAGTTCCTTCAAAATGAATTCTTCCTAAATGAATCTGTGAGGAATAGATTCTCTCTTCTAAGAACTTATGAAATGTTTTGGAATTTTTACTTTTGTCTTTACTAAAGGGAAGTGTGGGGATGTATGAAATGAAAAAATAGAAATATAGAGTATCCAGTTTGAGGCTTACCAAAAGCTCCAGAGTTCTTGGCTGAAGAGAGCTTCTGCACAACAAAAAGAAATTAAAATTTAAAGTGAGAATATTAACTCTCCAGGATCACTGTCCTTGTTCAAGTAAAACCACATGTACAACAATTTTGCTGAATGAGCTATGCATGCATCAAGTCCTACAGAGGAAGGACTGGAGAAAGGCCTACCCAGCGTTCATGAGGAAAAACAGTCACAAAAATATTTCATATTGGTTATTTTTGCCACGGGGAAGAACTTTGACTAAAACCACAACGATATCTAACTAATGTTAAGCAATTAGGAAAGAACTTGCGTCCAGGAAAAGCGTGGCATGTAAAAGTGCCAGCAGCTTCTGCTCTGCAAGTGCAAGAGATCTGCCACTTTCTCTGGGGCACCCAGACTCAGTAACCTCTGCCTGGGCTCCTTTCTCTGCCTTTCAGTTTGAACCTCGAGATGACAGAACCCTGGGAAGGAAGTTTTCAGTACAATCTTTGAGTGGTGATTCTTCCTTTCAATGTACTTCCAAACGATGAGGGAAACCAGGATGCTGGACCTGGGGCAGTGATGTTTCCCCCAAATCCCCAAAGTTGAATAGATGCAGAGTAAAATCTGTGTGTGGACTGTATCTTGCCACATTTTTTTGGTGAGAGTTGTGTTATGAAATTAAGGGTAAATCGATCATTGTTTAGATATGCCAGAAATAGGCAGTAAAAATACATGGCACCCTTATGTTTTACCACCAATCTGCAGATAACACAGTGTCAGACAAAAGCCCAAAGGGCTGCAGCCTGAATTCTGAGGGCAGGCAAGCTGATTGACTGAGGTGTAAAAGACTAGGCATGCTTCAAACTTGCACCCCAACTGAGATGTCTCCTCTTCCTTTGGCAGAAACTTCAGATCCTCTTGTGCCTAGAGATGCTCTGCTACAGACTTTACCCGTTCCAGTGCTTTTAAATCACTACTTGTAAACAAATAACTGACAAAAATGTACTCAGCCTACCTCCGTGGTTTGGAAATGCTGCTGGTTCTGTGTGCAGTGATTTGTGTGAGGTTCGGGCTCTCTGTGGAGAGGAGCCACAAAGGAATGACTTCACAGAGAGTATTGCCCAGGACAGACCAGCAGATATCCTCTCCCTTTTCTCTTGAAGATGTCAGAGGTCATTTACACCTCACAAGGACCCCAAATTGGCAAGAAACATTTTGTTTGGCATCACTTGGTGACAATTGCAGCTCAGGATCAAAATGGATTTTTAACTTTTTCACTGGTGCTGAAGTCTATGAAGAATCTGCCCAGAGTAAAGGAGATAGGGAACAGGATATCCACAAACAAGTCCAGGTGTTAAAAATGCCTTTTTGTTTATTTTTCTAATAGGCATGGGGGTTTTATTTTTGCCATAGAGCTGGTTTTATAGGTAGGGGAAGCTCAGAAGGAAAGCACAGAGCTGCTCTTGTACAGGTTGTTAATGTCCAAAAAAATACCTGCTCTAATTCAGATGGCTCTTTAGCTTGGGCAGTAAGTATTTGTGAGCAGAACACCTAATATTTAGTCAGCCTCAACTCACCAGCATCCTCTGACTGCAGCCCAGGCTCGCTTTGCAGGCCTGGCGATGGGAGCAGATTCCAGAAAATTAGTTTAGCATGTCAGTCCAGCACGGACCTCCAGGCTTCGGGAGGAGGAATGAATGGAGGCACAGTTCTGGTGCAGACCACATGGATTCGAGACTGCCCTCTGATTTACACGCGTGCTGAGCTCGGGGGAGTGCACAGGTGTACGTGGAGGCAGAAACAGGCACGTTTGTGTTTGTTTTTTTTTTTTTTTTTTATTTAAAAGCAGTGCAGACCCGGGCTGTGCAGCCAGATCTGTCCCAGTCTGGCACATGCTTTATGTCCACCCAGTAGCTCACTTCATACCTGAGGCTAGATTACGGAGCGTGGTGTTAGTTCAAAGTGACTTTGTACTGCTGCCAAACAAGGAACAGGCTCGTTGCTTATTCTCCAAATCAAAAATACATTGTAAAAAGCAACATAACGCAGAATTAGGGTTGCATGGTTTAAACATTAAACAGTCAGCAGAACCAAAGGGAAAGATTTCTGTGTCTGCATTAGCCCTAAGCCAGGCTCTTTCTATTACTATTTTTCCAGCTAGACATGCAGCTCACAACCAGTGCTTGCTCTTGATGAAAGCAGTGACATTTTTGTGGTGTGGGAGGCAAATGGAGCCTTTAAACGGGCTGGTATGAAAAAGTGCCAACTGGACTATAAACCTCCCCGGTGTATCTGGTCTAATTTTCAGCTTGAACTGACCTGAAACCATCTCACAGAATGAGGGATGCCTTGAGATGGTGTTTGCTCAGCATGGCTGGACACAGAGGCCGTGGCCTGGCTTCCTCAGGTAGATAATTCTTCCTTAGGTAGATAATTGTAATGTCTGGCTAACTGAGCCCAAAGGATGTGTGCAGGTCTGCTGGAAGCTGCAGAAACCTTCCCCCCCGTCTAAACAGACACAATTTGGAGGTATTGAAACACAGCAAGTATGGCTCTCTGGTTGTGACAGCTGCATCTTCCTCCCACCCCCTACTCCTGTTTTTCCAGCCAGATAGCAGAGCTGAGTCTGGCAAGGAGGTTGATTTGAGGCTATCAAAACCAGGCTGGTTGGAAGAGAACTAAAAATGGTCTAATCTGCTTGGTCATGCCCAAGAAAGATCAAAACTGCACTTCAAGGCCTTTAGGGAATTGCTCTTACGTGTGTGAACACAACTTGTGACAGTCCTTAAGTATTTCAGGTTTTTATCAGTGAACAGCTAGCCTTGCCCATGAGCTCTTTAACGTGCTTCTGAGACATGTGGGCTGTAAATTGGTTTAAGAACCATGAGCCACAGATTGTTGCTATCTCTCCCCAGCCACTGTAAGTGCTGGTTGAAGTAGGCAATCTATAGATTTGTAGCCCTGCAGCTGCAGCTGAAACAGTCGTGAAAGCTGGTCAAGAAAAGCAAGAGCACATGCCTCTGTTTGGCAAACGCAGCCAAAGGTTCTACTTCACTGTTATTTGAAGATCTTATTCCAGGTTCAGGCTCAGTGGGTTTGACAAACTCATAGTTTAGGATTCCTGATTAATGGCCCAAGAAATAAAGCTTGTGGGGTTGGGTTTTTTTTAACGTGTTCTGTTCCATACTGCATAATTTTCATTTGCAGCAGGTATTTTTCTCTTGGGAGGGGTAGAGGGGGCGGGGAAGTCCCTGGAAAAGTGATGGCTGCTGAAGCTTGCATGGCTGCTCATGGGTATATAGGGGCTGATAGTGCAGGAGCCCAGTGTGGGGGATGTAAATCCCTTGAGAAAGCTGGCAGGCAGGGCTGGGCTGTGCTGCTGCCTGGAGCATCCTGCGGTGGGAGAGAAGCAGCTCCAGAAGGTGTCATTGTTTAATCGTAGCTTAGACATATCAGTCAAAGAGCAGGAGTCTTTCTATGCTGATTTCCTTCCTTCATCTCTTCTGATGAGGCAGTTGGGGTGTGTGGTCAGAATTTTGGCAGCACTGTGCTCTGACAGTCAGCTTCTCAATCACAAGACAATGAGGGGGTTAAACTGGAGCAATATCCCACGTGGATGGGAAAAGCCCTGATGCAGAGGCTGTCTTTCTATCAAATCTGAAGCTTCCGTGCTCTGTTGCCTGGAAGTTGTCTGTGAAACAGCTCTAAGAACGTTTTTCATGTGGTCCAGCATTTTACTTCTCTAAACACCCAGGAAAAAAACCCCTCGACCAACATCCCCCCTCCTCCCTGCTCCCAACCTGTCATCAGGTAACATGACACAAATGCAGAGCATGGAAACTTCTGTTCAAACACTTCATACCGAGCAAAGTTATAAGCTACTGCAAAGGGGGTGTCCTGTAATGGAAAATATTATGCAAGATGAGCTAGATGAGAAGCTGCCACTGGTATGTGAAACTGCAAAGCCATGGGTGGCTTGTTTTCCTTCTGCCTTTCCACCTAAGCTGTATAAGCAGCATCTGCCACCAAGGTTATTTTTGTATTAAATTTCAAACTTCGAGTAGAATTTACAAGCTAGTTCATGGCTGTGTGTTAGGCCTTCTTTTAAAATTGTAAATATACATGCTTTCAAGTAGGATCTTTCAAATTTAATGCCGGGGGAATCATTCACACTCAGGTTCTGAAAAATGATCTTTTTTTTTTTTTTTTCTCTGAACCAGTATGCAAAATATCAGCTCTGATTCCCTGACTTTGCCTAATCAGTGGAATTACTCTCAAAGGATGGTCTCACCTTTTTTTACCTCCAGAAGGATGATGAGTGAGAGAGACTTTGTAGCCTGTTTTTCTGGCGTAGCAGTCTGCAGTTTCAACCTCTTCAGCTCCTGACTGTGAATCCTGACAAACTAAACAGTCCAGGGCTTAGGGATGTCTTGATCCTCTCTGCCTCTCCCTCAGCAGTTCCTTTCACCACTGGACCATCTGCCTAGGGAGAAGGTGGTGGAGGAGCAGCTGGGAAGGGAAAAGAGAGGTCCTGGGGTAGACTGGAGGGGCTGTTTTATTTGCCAGAGCATCTGAACAGGCTCTCAGCTGCCCTGCTTCTCACGTCTTCTTTCTTTCCCCCTCTCCACCACAGAAGATGACATAATTTCTCTACAAAGTGCCACAGTGGCCATTTTTCCAGCCCGGCTCCTTCTGGGAATTTTTAGACCTAGTTTGAAGACTCATAAAGGTTCCATTACTCTTCTAATTAGGAAATAAAGAAGGCTCATTATTTTGTGAGGGGCAAAGGGCTTAAACCTTTTAAGCAATTATTTCCATGGTGAAATACTACCCATAATTGTGAAATGAAAATCGAAGCCAAAGAGATTAAGATCCCAACAACTGGTTTGACATGAGAAAGAAGGGGGAAAAGCCCACCAGGTTTGATTGCCCCTTTTGGAGTAATCCCTCTTGCCAGAATGCAGAAACTCCCAAACATCTGGCAGAGTTAGGCTAGCAAGAGTGACTGGAAGAATTTAGACACACACGAAGGGTTACGACAACAGGCAGAAGATTATTTGTAGAAACTGGATGTGCAAAATCCCCTGTGCCTATGAACTGGGGAGGAGAGGAGTAAGAAAACAATGACCCAATTTTGCCAAAATCTTCAGATTTCAGGAGTTGAGGAGTACAGATCTTGCTTAATAGCCAGGCTTTCCCAGCTGATTTCTAGCACTGCTCTAGGTAAGTCTGGCTTTCTCTTGCTGCTTCTGAGTCCAATGAGTTCCTTGTGCAGAATTATAGTGACCCTCCCTTATTTGAAGGGCACAGGAGAATGTAGGAAGGGGTAGAAAATCTGCAGGATGCCTCCAAGCCTAGCTGACAGCTTGCTGCTTGATTTTTTTTTTCCTTCTTTGTACAACTTCTAGTTAAAAAAAGGAACAGATTTAAAATTAGCATAATAAACTGATATATCACTGATTGATTCAAGAACAAGTCTTCCCAGTTTCCTATGTAATAAATATGAGTTTGGGGGGTGAAAAAGGTTTCTCTGGCCAGCCACTTCACAGTGCAAGCTGCACAAAACCCCCCTGTGCATCTGCTTAAGAGAACGTGGTGTAGCTGTGCAGAAACTGCTGCCCACCAAAACCTGTAGCTCTTTAGTCATGGAAAGGCTTGTAGCTTGTCTCTGGGTTCAGCTCACGTGGAATCCTAACTCTGTGTGACTCCAGTCCCCTCCATGTGCCCTGGGGACTCCTGCTGGGGTCTGCACTGAAGGCAAACAAGTCTGGATGTGGCAGAGGAGGAGCCAGTGCAATGAGGATGAGAACGGTGGGTGGGGCACAATAAAACGGGAGATGTTTAGGGAGCTGATCTTTGCCTGGGCAGGATGCGTGTTTTCCTAAGGGATGAATGAGGTTTCGGTGTGGCTGTGTCCATCGAAGGCCACCTGAAAAGTCCTACAAATCACAGCTGCTCACCAAGGTGAGTTTTAAAATACATCACCTTCAGAACCTGGGTTTGCTGTTGGTTTAACAGGAGGACACCGTACGTAGGGAATTTGGATTAGTGTTCTCAGCAGTGATTATGTGTTTGTGTGAGTGTTTTATAAGGAGGGAGTTCTATCTGAAAATGCTCTCAGAAGGCTCCATGCTCGGGGGTGGGGGAAGACAAAAATCTAGCTTTCCATTTTCTTTGGAATATTCTACATATTCAGAAGAGGGAATGTAAGTGTCTTAAAACAACAGGGAGAGTTCAGCCAGTTCCTCAGTTTTAAAATCCTTCATCACTCACTACTGTCCCACTCGATTTATGCTGCCTACGGTGGGCCAGCCACACTCGAGCACTACAATAGCCAAATACATAATAAAAAGCTAAAAAAGTCATAAAAGTTTTACACAGAGGATGTGACCAGCATAAACAGCTCACAACATGTGTCTAATGCACAGTATAGGTGTCTGTGGAGCAAGAAAACAGTCATTGTTTTTTAAAAAAAAGAAACCTTATGTTACACCAGACAGTCTAAACACATAATAGTTCTGATCCTGGTGCCTCCCTCTGGTTGTGTGCTGGGATCTAGCAGCACAAAACAATTTTGCACCAAAATTTTGGAATGTTTCCATTTTGGCAAAAAGAACTGTTTGGAGGAGACGAGCTGCGTTGCTAAGGCACAGGGATGTGGGAGAGACTGGCCCAAGCCTCTGCTCCTCTCCTTCAGGTCCCAGTTTTCCTCCCCAGATTTCTCCTGACTAATTAGGGCAGGGACTGGACTGAAGTGCAGGTCAGGTTTAGTGGCTTACTTCTGCTGTGGAACAGAGGAAACCCAACAACATTAAATGGAAATAAAAATGTAAGCTTCGATGAAAGAAGTGATAACTCATCTGAGAATTGCCCTTTTGTGCTCGTTCCCACTGATATTTATTACACCACCCCTTCCCTTCAACACCCCTTGCTGTAGATGAACTTGTTCTTTGTGTGTTTGGGCAGCACAAAAGCCTTTACAGAGGAATGACCCCCACTCTCCAGTGTCCTCTTTGCTCATCCGAGCCAAGCCTCCTGGCTTGTGGGATCTGCCGTTGTTCTCTAGGAAATATTCCCTGGGTGGGCTTGGTTTCTGAGCAAGCTGGCTTTGGTGAGGTGTGAGGTCTGGAGTGCTTGGCACCTCATTGAGGGCTGCAGGATGGTGAGGCACGGTGCTTTCCATGTGTGTGTTTGGTGACAGTGCTGTGCACAGAATATCCTCAGCCCGGGCTGGGCTGCAGGGGTCTCTGTGGAAAAGGAGATATAAGTGGCTGAGCACTGATGACAGCAGGAGTAAAGCACTGCATTTTTTGTACACTTTATCAAGTGAAGCTTGGCTATAAAAAAGGGAAGGGTTTGGAAATTGCCTGACTTGACTGATTTATTCTCATTGTATTATGAGGCCTAAGGCTGTGTCTGTAAACACTGACTTGTATCCACTGGAGATGCTGCCAACACCACCCTATAGAGCTAATTAGTTCTCATTAATGCACCTACAGTCTTACACATCCAGCTGCCACCTTGAGCTTCGGTAGCCCACTGACCTTTAAACCACTTGTTTCTGGGTGATGTTCAGACTTCTTGGGGTCACTTCAGCAAGTTTCTGGGGTTCAGGGTCTGTCTCCAGTTCCCTTCTGGGGAGCTGTGGCTCTGACATGGAGTTTCCTCCCATTTTGTACAGACTCATCTCTCTTCTTTGTGCTGCTTCCAGATCACTCCTCTTCTTCTCTGGACTGCTGTTTTGTCCTGTTGGGGCTGCATGATGAATGGTGAAAGCAAGAAACATGGATATTTTGCAAAGGCACTTTCAAACCACGTGTCCACTGCACTCATGGGCACAGCTCGTGATAGATGCACAACTACAGAGAAAAGCAAATACTGCTTTGCAAGCCTGGGTTCATTTTCCTCCTGCCACTTGACAGGCTCCTCCAGGGAAGCGTGTCCACCTCCTTTCTCTTCCTTTATCCTGGTTTCTGGTAGTGGTTTCTCTTTTAACAGCTCTAAGGCCTTTTCCCCTCATCTCCTCTGAGGATTGATCATGCTTAGCCTGCTCCTCTTCCCTGAAGTTTTGCCATTACTGAGTCGAGGGCTGCAGGCCAGCAGATTCTTTGGGGCTGAGGCAGCAGGGCAGAAGCTTTTGACAACTGCTGTTGCTCTCTGGAGTCTTAATGGCTGGGCCATCTGCACCTGCCATGTACCTTTCCACAAATCCTGGGGCCTGGATTGATTCCTGTGCCTGTGCTGCTTGCATCATGGCAGCAGTGTAATGGACAGCATGATGTTTATTATCAACAGTCTGGGAGACTTCTGCAGATTTAGTAGTTAAGGTTTTGTAAATGTCCTTTTCTGCCCATGCACTCCTGATCTTATTAAATAGAAATTTAATATCTTCAATTGCCAGATAAGCTAAAAAGGACTAGGAGTGGTCCTGGTTGGTGGGAACCCTGAAGATCTTGTCTCCACAGACAGTGGCTGTTTGGGGATATTTGCAAGCTATGAAGCCAGGGAAGGTGACAAAGAATGGTGAATGAAAATTTGGATCTATGGATGCAATTACAGCATGCAGTTTGTGCAAGCTTTTTCCAGGAAGGGAAAAAAAAAAAAGGCAAATACCTGTAATGATGTTTGGAAAGTGAAATTGGGCATAAATGATCGGCTTTGGTTAGAAATAATCAGGAAAGGTAATCCTGTGCTTCAGAACAGACAGCTGTGGGTAAGGCATTGCTTATGGCATGTGGTCATGTACCAAAATTGTTATTTTGAGCCGAAATGCTGTGTCCTTCTGAGTCCCTGTTCCAGGCTTTCCAGCCCTGTGTACGCATAAGGGCTGCCCAGAGTTTGGGTCTGAGCTTGTGAGCTGAGTGTGGTGGGAAAAGATACCCAGCTTTAAACAGCTATGATGCATGGGAGCACATAAATACAGCTAAAATGAGCGACCCTATAACAACAGAAACTTCAGTGTAATAGGATAGTGAAACTAATGACACAGGAAGATTGTAAGATGGCTTGATGGCTGAACTCTCCGGTACTTGGACTAGTGCAGCAAACTATTTGCTTTTTGTGTTTGTTCACTCCTTCATCTGATATTCATATCTCAGAGAAAAACAGAACGAAGCCTGGAGAGAGATCTTGTGAGGCTGGGGTCATTTGGGGGTGAGTTTCGAGAATTTCCATAGCATTAACATAAATTTGCATACAGGAAATGTAAGGAGAGCATGATTTTTGGTAAAACAATTAAAAAATACCTGACCTTTTCAGAATGGAAATGCTTCCATGTGAGTCAAGGCCTGTCTGAGGGCATTGCCTTGCAACTGAGGGAAGCGCAGCCATCTGGGTTGTTTTTGTTTTGTTTGTCAAACCAGTCTCTCATGTGATACTTTCTGAAAGCTGCCAAATCCTCTCAAATCTTGGGTGGCCTGGGCCTGAAACAATAAGTGGTCCAATTTCCCATACTGTTGCAGTATGTAACCACCAATATATTTTTATTCCTGATTAAATTTGGACAGCGTTTATAGAAAATACTCCTCTCCTTGGAGAAAATGAATCAAAATGCCTTTTACTAATCCTTGTGAGCATGTGAAGCTGAAGTTCATAAGACAGAACTTGTACTGTAGGAATTTCCTAATCAATCACGACTAATCTGGAAGATAAGATGGAAAAGCAGTAGAGAAATTGGTCACTGTGTCAAAAAGCTTAAGCTAAATATTTTTCTGGATATTTCTCAGTGCTTCTTCACGCATCCTCAATGGGCTGCCAAGATATAATAATAGTAAATGATGAATGAATAATATAATTTCAGGAGCTAAAATTTCTTCCATTGGAGTCTTTATTTATGGATTTGCTGAATATCACTGGAATGTATTTCAGAACAGTTTTTTTTTTTTTTTTTTTTTGTTAAATGTTATTGAAGGAATTCTGAGAGCAGTTGTTGCACGTTATTGGAGTGTTCATTTCTGTTTCTGGTGCTTTATGATAAAGTGGAGAATTAGGAAGGCTGTCACTTGACATTGTCAAGAGGAGGTATACATGAAACTTAATTGGAATTTCTTTTCCCTTCCAATTAAGTAATGAACTCAAGGACAGCTCTGAAATGTTGGAATTTCCCCTGAGACAGGCACTTGGGGCTTTGACCACCCCAGCGAACTGCTTGAATAGAATTTTGCCCGCTCGTAGCGTTGTGCAAATACTGTTCAGAGTTCAGTGTGCCTCTGGCACAGGTGGGGAGGGAGCTGCTCACATCCCCTGGGAGGGAGAGGGGGACTTCCCTGCATGGCTTGGATTTCCCAACAGCTCCTCGTGGCTCCAGGCGGATGCCGAGTGCCGGAGGGGTTCGGCTGCGGAGCGCGGCGCAAACTAAGGAGCAATCCCTGCTTCTGTGGGCTGAGGGGAGCGAGCAAATCCTCTCCCTGTGATTTTTATGAGTTCCTGACACACACACACTGGGGGCAGGATGACAATGGTTTGAAATATGGGGCTGTACATTCCAGCGTGTGGAGCTGGCCCACCGCCTGCTCACGCAGGCAGCAGCTCAAGGGGGTTTTTTTTTAGTGTGGCTCGGAGTCTGTCAGAAGTGGGGCTGGTACCTCACTGAAGGATGGTGAATTCATCCATGATCTAATTAGAGAAGGGAAGTGTTGCCAGTCGGACCAGGCAGGGACTAAAGCAAACTGTTTCTCTGGTGTTTGATTTGCATGCATCTGTGTATGAACACCCTCAGTGATTTTTGAGGAAGCATTCAATTGTATTTAACTGCTCAGAAGCCAAATTAAATAAGCTGTCATTTTTTTTCCAATCAAATATGGAATATTTATGACTTTTTTTGGACACTAAAAGTTGGAAACTAAATGCAGGAGTGTGTTTCTGACCCATTATCAGTTTAAATCCTCCTTAATGGCTAAGGACACTTAGAAAACCTGCCTAATACGACTTTTTTTTTTTTCTTCTTTGCTTGTGGTGTTCATAGTGTGCTAAATTCTAGAAAAAGTCAAACTCGTGCTATTTCTTCCAATGAATCCAAACAATAGCTATTAGCTAGGAATTCAACGTGCATTCTGACACTCAGAAGCAGCTCTGACTCAAGGCATATGTCTGTTTATCCTGATGGTTGTAAGATCATATGTGGTACATGCTGGCAAGGCCATCCCTTCCCTTTACCCAAAAGCATTTAGCAGTGGTGAAAGACTTTTGTCAAGGCAGGCATAATTCCTTCCATACTTGTGCTTTTAAGGGAGTTCATCGATTATTTTTTTATTTATGAATGTTGTCTTTGTGGCTGAAAATAATAAAGATGTTAACCACGAGCCACTGGTGACTGGTTTATATCATCAGCATCTAAGCTTGCAGCACTGAGAATTGCTCCTGATGACTTGTGAAGACTGAGTGCCAGAAGTGAGATGAGTGTGGTAGTGGTGCTACCTTGATAAAGGGTAGCATATGATAATCTAGAGGGTTTAATGGAAGAACAAGTTATTTTCTTTATAGGAAAATGTAATGAATCCCCAGCCAAATGTTTTCAAAGATGTCTTTTCTATCTCCAACGGGGAAAAAATGCAACCTTTCAAAGACTGCCTCTTTTTTTGAGCTTTGTATCCTGAGACTCTTATGAAGACTGAGATCTGTTTTGAGAGAGGTACTCTGAATGTGTGGCACAGACATACCCACATTAATTTTTCGTGGTAACATATAAATCAGGAGCTCAGTGCCAATGAACACCCACAGAAAACCGTGACCTGCCTGCATTGCTGCGTTCCCATTGACACTGCTAAAGAAGATGAGCAGTGATCCCTTACAGGCGTTTCTCAAGGTATCTGGAAGCGTTTCTTGTATCCATTGTTGCCCGTGCAAGGAGACACAGGAGCCTTGCAGCCTTTCCTGACGATATATGGCTTGTCTGAGGAAGTGGTATCTGAGGAGCCACCTTGTCTTACAAAAGAAGAATTCCAGACAGCCAGCTGGGAGCATTAGTATTGCATTTCCATTCCTCTAGAAACAGGCTTGGAGCAAGGTCATTAAAATCACTTTAAAAAGCGTTTCAAATATAAATTCAAAGGACTGAATTGGGAACAGGATGGAATTATTCCCCCAGCATTCTATATTGTTAATTAATCTAAGAGTGCTTCATACAGCTGGCACTTGGTGCTCGATTGCTGTGAAATATTCTTGGAGGGACAAGAGAAAGTTTGATTTTGTGACATTCATCTGTCTCAAAGAACAGGAAAAAGATAGGATATCTGCACTCTCTCTGCAAGTGTCAATACACTGAAGGTTACACTAAACTCCAGGGGTTAAGAGCTTGCCACAGAAGGGGAACGTGTGTCATTTTGGTAAAGTAAGGGACAAATAGAGATTGGAGCCCTTCAGAAGATCAGATATTTAATGAGTATTTGATGAGCATTGATCATGGAAGAGCTGGAAGGTCATAAAGTACTTCTTAAAGTGAGTGTGATCCCTCGGTAGATAATTTAATTCTAATATTTTCAATTTCACTGTCTGACCAAAGGGCAGGCCCAAGGAGGTTTGGTAGAATGTGCAAAAGCTACGTTCTACATGAACCTCAATTTTGCCATAAACTGTGGGTACGCCTCTTGCACAGCAAAGCACAGGGATTAAATCTCTTGGAAGCAAAGTCATTTAGAAGTGCAGAGGAACTGGAGACCGGAGCTGTGAGAAACATGTGAGCTGTTCCTCCTGTTTTCTGCACACTCCTGTTACCTCATCACGTGTTTTGCCAGGGATGCAGCTCACACAGACAAATAGCAGAGCTGTCTGCAGTTCACACCCCCAGCTGCCCCCCGAGAAATTCTGTCACGTTACTTCATCAATACTAACGATTGAAGAGGTCTGGGGATGCTGGAGGATAGGCAGCACAGAATGAAATGTAATGCAAAAATGCACAGCATGGAGGCTTCTGTCATGGATCTTTTTTTTTTTAATTAATGCTTAATTTCTTTTATTTAAATGAAGCGGTTGCAGGAAATTGCCTGTGAGGGGACATAACCCAGGGCACTTCACCCAGGGCACTTCACAGGAAGCTGGGTGTGTCTGGATTTGGAGAGGAGCAAATGTAACACTGAATGGCAAAACCTCACTATCCCTCCCTTTCCATGAGAGAGGGGGCAAGAAAAGACACTCCACTATGTCCACTATTACCCTAAATGTAATCTTTGTCCACTATTACACTAAATGCTGCATCTTTGGAGAAACCCCCCTGGAGGTTCATCCTTTCTTAGGATTGTTGGCATGGAGTCCTGCCTGTGCACAAAGGATTTGGCACCTGGAGATCCCACCAGTGCAAGTGCCTTCCACATCCTGCTGCTGTGATATAAGCAGAGGGATCACCTCGTGGGAACTTCAATCCTGACTGAGATGGCTTGGTGATGTTGCTGTAGGGATAACTGTAGTTTCAGTGGGGCCCCCCAGCTTTGGAACAAGACACCTTGGCAGTACATGCTGCTAGATGAGTGTTAAGGACTTGGTGTGCTCCTATATCCAGTTCCCACATTAGGTCTGTGGCATTACAGAAGCCATATTGGTAATATTTCTTCATTTGCTTCCTTTACTGCTTCTAATAATTTCTTTTGAGGCAGATATTGCAGTTCCTCTTCCCTCCACTGGGTAAACCCCAGGGCAGGCAGAGGTTTTGGCTTAGCAAAATGCCTGGGACTGCTGTCGAAGTTCTGTCTGCTGTGCCTGCTCCTCCCTGTAGATTTGTTGTCTTTGGCAACGACAGAAATTTGGCTTTTCCAAGGAAGTGGCAAAGGCTTGTCCTGTCCAGAGGGGGCTGCACGGCTGGCAGATGGAGGGAGGGATGTACTCTGATGCGTAGCTCTTTCCATAGAGTGACTTTGGCACAGCCACAGGCTGCTCTGGTTGGCCTCCAGTTGTGGCTGTGCTGGTGCATCACACAAGGAGGGGAGGGTGAGATGCAGGGCACTGCAGATCCTGTTCTAAAAACATCATTCACTGGTGCAGGCAGCACTTGCCCAGCACACGAGTGCTCAGAGAGTGGCACAAAGCTGCAAACAGTTTGTTTGTCCTGAGCTGGGCCAGCACAGCTCTGCCCTCTGCGTGTGACAGCAGTGGGAGTGTGAGAGCAGAGACTGGGTGCTCTTCCCCCTTCCCCTGCTCCCTGTCTCGTCCTTCCTGGTGCTGTCTCTGCTGAGATGTATCATGCTGATGTACAGGGTGAGGCCAACGTCTGAACACCTCTGTAGGTCTGAGGATCTCTTCAGTACCTTGTTTCCAGCCTTTAAAAAGGGAGCAGTACTCTTTGCTTCTTTTCTTTCTATATTTTACCCCTATGGCACAGAAACGCAGCACTGTACAGAAAGAATTTCTCTCCATAGGTGTGCAGTGTGGCCTGGACTGGTTAGAGCTTCTTGAGTCTGGAGGAGATGCAAGGAAATAGGTGACAGTAAAAACACAGCATGAGCAGGCTGCAAAGTGGTGACTCTATTCACACTGTTCCCCTTAGGCAGGGGTAAAATGTGGGCAGTCATAAATTCAGTGTTTGAAGCAAATACTGGCAGAATCAGGTGTTCCTGCCAGCAGCTACCTCTGCTTCATTTTGTTGAGCAAGCACAGCCTTCAGTTGCTTGAGGTGCCTTTCTCTCTCCATAGCTTGCCATCCTTAGGGATATGGCTACAGAGAAGCAGTTGAATTCTGTTAGAGCAGACAGAGCTGCACAGGAGACCTAAATGAAGATCACAAGTGTTTGCAAACACGAACGTGTGCGGGACTTAAACGGGCTTTGCCCACGAAAGTTGTGTTTTTCATGTGAGTCCAAGTTAATGACCTTGCCCCAACCTCTGCTCCACTGCCCGAGCCAAGCTGCTGAAGCGGAATGGTTCATTAGCATCAGAGCACAAAGGGGCCTGGTTCTCACATTGCTGTAACAATAGGAGATGTCAGAGAATGTTGATTTGATTAGGCTGATACTTGGTGTAGCCTGGTCTAAGTGAGAGGAGAATCAAGGCCAAGGAATAAGCCTCACCCTCCAAATGCCTGTACCAGCAGCTGAGTAATTTGTAAGCCGGTTGCAAAAGTAGATGATGGCACCATCTTTTCTGCCTGGAAAACAATGCTCGAAATAAAGCCAAATTTACAAAGGAGGAGTGTTGTACTGTGCAATTGTTTGGGGCAAAGGCGCTGATTTTTCTCAAAATGAGGCAAACAGAGGAAGTGTGCAAATTTCTGAGCAGTGCTACTTGCAGTGCGTGTGATTTTCCATGGCTGGCAGTGGAAAATGGAGATGTTTGGAGAATGATACACACCTGCTGTTCATAGTCTGTACTCTGTGTGAGAAGTGGGCATGTTCTTCAAAAAAAGGGGTCCCTGAGGGCAGAGTTCCCTGACCATGTTTGCCTGCAGAAAAAGTGTATAAAAATCCCACTTTTGGAAGCAATGCAGAAGAGCTGTATTTTTTTTTTTTACTTTTCTACTAGTGAGTGAAGGTGCTGTGAAGTCTGTTCTTTGGGGGGCACTGTGTACTAATAGCTGGGCTTGGTTTTGTAGTGGAAAAGTGCAGGTATTCTGTTTTCTTTGGAATATTGGCCACTATGTTTGCTTTGCTTTTAGCAAGGTAAAGTCACTGTGTCCATGATTAATTCTTTCTTGTGGGTAAGGTATCTTTTTCCGGCAGGTTTTTGGATGTCTTTTTAGTTTTGATGTTTTTTAAGTATATAAATGAGCTTTGCATGTATTTAGTTGTCTAAACTCAGAGGAATAAAATACCTTGCCCAGCAGAAATGGGTAGATATACCACACCAAAATGAATGGCAAAGAGGCATAACTATATGCCAGCTTTTTAATTACTTTAATCCGAGGTGAGGAAGTGCTGTTCATGGAAACACTTGACTAAATCCTGCTCTCAGGGTACTAGGTAAGTCTATCTTCCCTGTATCCTGGGGGCCTTTCTTTTCCAGTACCTTCAGGAAAGCTGAAAACTGGTACCATCTTCTGCCCTGCATTCCTTGCTTGGTTTTCGTGGCCTAATGCACCACAGACTCTTTAATTCCTGCACCTTGAACAGGACCCATTGTTTTTTCACTGGTGGCTTTTGCTAGCACTCTTAAGAATCACATTGCTTTCCAGGCAGAAACAGAGCACAGTCCTTGCCATTCATGGGGGGGTTTGGGGCACTTTGAGTGGGAGGCTTTGTGCCCTGGGTGTACAGCTCCTCTGGGTGTGCTAAAAATCCACGATGGCAATAGCTCATTGCATGGCTCTGGCTCTTCCACTGGATAGAAACGAATCCTAGGGAGACTGAGGCTGGAATTTGTTGGAAGGACTACATTCTAGTCCTCANGAGACTGAGGCTGGAATTTGTTGGGAAGTGCACCCTTCTCAGCACTTACATTCTACTCCTCGTTACTGTGTCTAAGCAGCACTAGGTTTTCTTATTTTTAGCTGACCGACATCGTGCTGCACGCAGCCCCTCGTTTGAAGAGATGCTCGTGTTTCTCCGCTCTCTTTTGCGGTAGTTTTTACACCCTCTTTGAGCGTGCTGGTGGCTTTGAAGTCCTATGGATTGCGCTGTTTCAGGCCAAAAGATATTGCCTGGAGCAGCATGTATGTGTAAAATTTTCCTAAAAAGTTACCTCTGTCTGTCTAACATAGAAGCAGCTTGTCTGTGCCCAGGAGGTAATTATGAGGATGATCAAATCTGCTCATGGTGTGTGGGCTTCTCCCTCATGCCCTCAGCAGCAATCCCCCAGACAGAGCTGCCAGCTGGGTGGCTGGCTCACAAATCTCAGCTTACTCACCTTCATGTCAGAGGGCCACAGCTGCGAGCTCCAGCACCTGGGCCGGAGCCTCGGCGTGTGAGATGAGGCTGCTTTCAGATGAGCTGTGGAAATGGCACAGCCATAGCATCATTTGGAAATGGTCTGCTGGGGCGGGGGAAACCCACACTGTGCTCTCTTTATGCTGTGAGGAGGGATGAGAAAGCACGCAGAGCCAAACCATGCTCTCTGCGCTGGCCTGGAGCGAGAGAGGAGGTGGGAGCCAGCCCTGGGTGCACGGCACATTTCCTGCCTGCTGCTCCTCGAAGCAGGAAAAAAGCAAAGTCTGCTGGAGAGCCTAAGTGTAAGCTGGGGAACCACCTCCTCAGCTGCTGACTTTTCTCTGGGAATGCTTCTCATCCAGCCCAGTTCCTGAGCTAGTTGTGTCCCTTGGGGGCCAGGGGAGGTTTAGTCCTCCTTCCTTCCATCCAAGGAAGAGGCATGGGGGTGTCACCTTCCCTGGTATAGGCAATGAGGCTTCCTACAAGATCTGGTTAGCCTGGTTACATCTTGTGTAATCCCACAAAAGTTCCCCTCATCTTTGACTGTGAAGTTCCACTTAGCACTTATGTTCTGGAGGGGCTGAAAGTGAAGGATGGTGCCTGTTACTTCAGGGGTTGAATACTCCAACATGTGGTGAGGAGCAAGAGAAGTTTGTTGAATGTTGCCAGGGAAGGGAGTCCTGGCTCTCTTCTCAAGACATAGCTCTCTTCTGAGGTTTACAGGGTAGGATCAAGGCTCTGCCCCAGCCATGTGACCCTCCAGGGATATATTTTGTCATTGGAAGTGTTAAAACTCCTCACCATCCCTGTTGTGCTCAGAGACAAAGGATGGCAGACTTTTTACAGTGAAGTGTTGCACTGCAGAGGTGTGAGGGGACCCCAAACCTGTCAGATGAGAGCGCTGCTGGCTGGGTCTGGGGGCATTTGCTGGGTGAGAGCTGTGTTCAGCTGCAGCTGAGATTGCAGTGGGTGCTGCCCCTTGGGGCCGACAGGGTTATAACCTTTTTGGATCTGTGACCCACCCTCTGGTGTGTCACACCTTTGTTACCGGCACCAGGATTGCAAACAAAGACCTCTTTCTTGTCATCAGGGCTCAGGGGCACATCTCCATTCCCCTGGAGCAGGAGGAAGCCTGCCTGTCTCTGTCGGTCTCAGGGGCTAGTTACTGCCAGTGCAGAGGGTTACTGCCCTCACTCCTGTGATTCTCCCAACCTGAACACGGAGCATCTGCGCTAATTGTGGGAGAAAAGCTCCTTTCTAAAGATTTCTGTCTTTATGCTGCGAGCATTGGGAGTGTGTGACCCACTCTCAGCTGTGAAAACAACAAAAAAAATGACAATTTGGGGGTGGGAGGCAGGAGCCACTTTGGTACAGGTGGGAGGAACAGCCTTCCCCGTGGTGTATTTGATGCTCTATGTGCACCTTGCAGGGGTGGGGTGGTTCAGAACGTGTCTCTGAAGTGGCAGCTGAAGAGGTTGCAGTGACAGTGGTGGGACACTGAGTGCTGCTCAGTAGTGATCATCTGTACCATGCCAAACAAAGAGAAGAAACATAATTTTGGGAAGCTCAACAATAAAAATGACTTTGTTTCGAAAAGCAAAATGCTGCCCCTCCAGAAATAGCCCAAAGACTTTTCCCAGGCAGTGATCACAGCTCTGCCATCGCTGCTGCTTTGGGAAAAGGCACTGGGAGGGCTGGACCAGCAACAACCCCAACCCAGGTGGACCCTCTGGCCAGCACTGCCTGCTGAGCCTCGGGGGCTTTGTGGTGCCAAAATGCAAGTGGTTGGGAGTGCCTGCACACAGCAACCAGACCTGTCCCCCCCCAGGGGGATGATTTACACTGCACTTTCTAGACCACAGATTTACCTCAGCTTTAGATTGTAAATTTTGCAGGAAAAATTGATAAACCTGCGAGAGCCCCAGTCTCGACAGAGATTTCCAGGTACTTCTAACATGATTCTTCTTGAGGGAGAGACTGCAGGCTGAGGTCTCCAAGAATGCACTTACAACCCAAAATGTAGAAGTGCTTTGACTCTTATCACGAGCGGTCCCACCCTTGCCCTGACTTATCAAGCTGGAGAGCTTAGCCATGAGCACTTGCAGGGCCCTTCCTTACTGTGATAAGGTATTGATATTAAAATTGTACTTGATTTAGGGGTTTCATTTCTGCATCTATTATTTTTTTTTCTGTCTTACATATGCAATCATGAACCAGGATTTGGGTAATTCCAGTCCCAGAAATGTTTTTAGCTCTGGGCTGTGACACAAAGGGTCTCTCTTTGTTAAAGCAAAGGGGAGGGCGTGGCTAGAGTGGCCAGGACTACCATGGGAGTTCCCTAAATTGTTGCAACTGTGGATTTAGGCACGTTATAACTATATTTACAGCAGGCATTTACAGGTGGCTCCTGTCACAGGATGGAAAGGGGCACCCAGTAGAATTTAACTCCGCATTCTTCAAAGCTCAGGTTTCCAGTGGTATCTCCAGGAAAACTGTGGGATCTGTGACAGTTTTGTTGGCTTCAAAGCTTCAGGTCATGGAATTCGAAAGTTCCTCTCAGTGAAACTCAACTGAGCAAGAAGGACGCAAACTTTACTTTTCATGATGTAATTTCCCCAAAGCAAAATTGGGGAGGGGGGTTTGAGGAATTTTAATGAAAATATGATCTGGAACAGAGTTTGGGATGCTTTGGCAAGGGAGTATCAAACTCATGGTAAGAAAAAAAAGGCCAAAATACCACAACAACCCCCAGTTGCTTTCAGCTTTAGGGAGTGTATCCCTTCTAGCTGCCTGTTGCAGTGGACACTGAGATTGCAGGGATTGATGGCCGTGCTGCAATGAGAACCTCAGGGTACTTCTAACATTCAGTTTTCTGTTCTGAGAGTCCACATCCCTTAATCCTGCCTTTTTCTTAGCCTGGGTTCTTCAGTGTTTTCCATCCTGAAAATCTAGGGGATGCTAAGATTCAGGAGTGATTTGTAATTCCTTCCTGAATAATGTCACTGCCTCTTTTTATTTGGTCATGGAGACATAGGCTAATAATTTCTGTAATTAATGGAATGACTGAGAACAAGGATTTTGTTCTCTCTTGTCCAGTAAATCCTGCAAAACAAAGTTACATATATGCTGTAGGTATTACTTTTAATACTTAAAACTGTTGTAGCCACATCGTGGGAGCTGTCTGGCACCAGAAGAACTTTCCAAAGGGTTGTTAAAATGAAGGAAAAAAGTGCCTTCAAAAAACAAACACCCCTTTTTGCTTCATATAATACAGCAGTGAAATTTAAAATGGCACTAGAATAATTATGATTCCTGCACAGATTTCTGCATTTCTCTCTTTGAGTTTTTTTATGCTATGAAGATTAGTTTACTGTCTGCGGACGGGATCCTTCTTGCATTTCACATGTGACTAAATCTGTGGGGCCCAGTGGCCAGAAAGAAGGACCCAGAAAGGCATTAAAATAGCTCAGCCCATTCAGCTGCAAAGTCATCTTACACATAGTTTCCCCCTAACTGGTTTTGTGTATGTTACTGTCAAATGTGAATCTGCAGAACATCTCCTGGTCTGGAATCTCGTTCCCTTGGAGCAGTCAGCTGTTCTCCTGCAGCCTTTCCTAGTGGCTGGTACATGTGCCTGTTGGGATCTGTGTGCTGTGCTGTTTTCTAGGCAATCATTTTCATCTTTATTTTCACAGTTAGTTTATGTACTCTGTATGTTTCCATGATCGGTCTTTATCTGTTTGTTCATTTTTTAAGGTACCCGCATAATTTGCAAAGTTATCAACAGTGTGCGGTCACCAAAGCAAAACAAACAGAAAAATTAATCTAAGTTTACTTTTATTGATAATATTCAAAGACAGGGAAAGTATTGGTCACGTTAAGTAGATGTAGGGCTAATCTCATGGTGAACGAACCAGGTTTAATGTCTAGATGAATAGTTGTAGCACTATAAAGCGAGCCCATGTATCCAACTAGTCCAGCTTGCCAAGGATCATCATCGGAGTTTTAAATCTCTTTAAAAGTTATTTTTCAGAACACGGCTATTCTATCTGTAACTTCTCTTGTGCTGTTTGAAATGGAATCAGGCTGTGAAGCCTGCCAACTCATCTTTCATGTGCCTTTCCCACTGGTGTCTCTCTCTTTCTGCAGAATCAAGCTTGCACAGCAGAGTGTTCCTGTTGCCTTTTACATGTGGTCCTCGTTAAAAAAAATACAATGAAGTTTAGCTGTGGCGAAATTATTTACTTGATTTTTTATTTTTTTTTAAACTGGTGCAAAAAGTAAATATGTTTACTGTGTCTCTTTCCCATCCAGCGCATTTCCTTTTTCTAAGCTCCGTTTGTGTTCAACAAGACAGCCTCTTTCTCCAAGATTAACATTTCTTATGATTGTTCCTGACAGAGGATTTACTTTCAGAGGCCCTGCTAAGGATAACCAAAAAAGGGCATGTAGCAAGACAGTTTTGGCAGCTTGCACGAATTTTCGGAGCTTTTTAGGTCTTGGTTTTCTGATGAGTGGCTTCCTGAGCATGCCTGGGGAATGACAGGCATCTCTGCAGGCAGGCTGAACCCACCTTGGCTTGCGCGTAGCCATTGGCTGCCTATTAGAATAAATTGAGGACAATGCATTCCGCTGCCTGCCAATTGTAAACATAAGGGATATGTATTCACTTAGCATTGACTTTTGGGAGGGGCCAAGGAAAAGCCGTACTTTTATTGAATAGGGCTGTGTGCGAGGCTGCTGGTGTGCCTTTTCCTTGCTGCGCTCCTGCCCAAGCAGCCGGTTATTCATTTCCTTCCTACTAGCTGAGAACTTTGCAGCCAGAGGTAAGGACTTTCGGGACGTGTTTGTTTGGGAGCGAGCCGGGCTGACCGCGTTTGCCATGCAGATTAAGCAGCACGCGGAACCGAACGAGCTGTCGGAGGCTATTTTTGCTCTCCTCCTCTCTCTCTCTGTGCCCCCCCTATTCCCCTTTCCAGATGTTCGTGGTGAGCTAAGGGAGATCTCCGTGCTGTGCCGGCCGGGTGAAGGGGGGGATGCGTGTTTGCTCACCCCGCTGCACCTCGATGAGGAGGTGCGGGGCAGGATCCTGTGCTGGTCCCACCGCTCCATTTTTTGATCCTTTGGTGGGTTTGTTAGTGGAGCAATAACCTATCTACCCTTTCTTTTTCTCCCCCTGCCCCCCCTCTCCTTTTTTTTTTCTTTAAACGCATTGCGATGAGAAAGTTTTCAGTGTGTTAAGGTCTGGTGAATTGCTTTTAATTTTACAACTTAATATGTGGGCTTTCAGGGCAGCCTGACTGCGAGGGCAGTCTCCAGGCGTAACTGATACAGATACAGTCAAGCTCTGGTTAATGTAAGTGATCTGATACTCGCCGAAGCAGATGTCCCTCATGGCAGCCTTTCACAGGAGTATTGTTGACAATAGATGGCATCAGTTTTTGTTTTCAGCCTTCAACATGCGCAGCAGCGCGTTGCCAGAATGTTTCTTGTGAAGTTGTCTTTCCTGTTAAAAAANNGGATTAAAAAAAATGTGCTTGGGTGGGACCGGAGCTCTGGAAAGTCTGGGTCTGTGTGTGCCGGAGTGCTGCTGGGGAGAGCTGGCTAGCAGGCTCCCCTTCCCAGCTCCTGTGACATGCTCGGGCACTTGGAGAGCGCTGTGCGAGGCTGGCTGCTGATAGCACGATATTCTGCAAGGCAGGGAATTTCTCAGGGAAAGGGCTGGGAAAATGAAGGGAGGGAGGGAGG
>VZTA01018802.1:0-42630 GCA_013398855.1 Mohoua ochrocephala | reverse complement strand
GGGAGGGAGGGAGGAAGTTAGCTGCAGATGAATACTTGGTAGCTGCAGACACTGACCAAGCTGCTAATCTCCGGCCAGACCTGCAGGGATGGAACAGATTTGTCTCATATGTCATGTGTTGTTTGGGAGAATGAAAACATAACTGTTTTAAAATGACTTTTTTTTAATGGAGTATTTGTTTTTGGAGGAGAATTTCCTTTCAGAGTTTGCAGTTTTTGTACAATTTTGCCTGAGAAGGCTTCCCCTGCTATAAAAGGCAGACAGGAGAATAATTTGGGAAAATAACACATTCCCTCCTTGGCAGCAGCTCAAAAAAAAAAAAAAAAGAGGCAGAGTGGGATTTTTTTTTTGTGAGAACCGTGTATTTACAGTAATTAGTCTATTTTAGATACCATACTGTGAATGATTGTGTGATTTGCCATTGGGAACCCTCGGATTCTGCCTCCATTCTTTCTCTGCTTCATTAAATGTAACAGTAAGTCCTCATCTGCAGCAAGCCTCATCTTTTTCTCCTGCCATTTAGACAGGATGGGATCCTAAAACTACACACACGAAAACCAGTGGAACAGACTCTTTCAGCATAATTTACAAATGGAGCAAAACTTTTAGTCCATTTGCTTAATTAAGTTGCCTTTAAGGTAAAGCAGGAACTTTTCTCAATATATTTGAAGAAATGATAGGGCTGCCTTTTTTGGGGAAGCTGCTTTGATAGGCAGTCTTAGTCAATAAAACCTGCATATGTTAATGCAGAATGGAAATCCTGATGGCAGGGAAGAAATACCGGATGAGATGTCTGCGAGCAAGAGACTCAATTGAAATAATTTGTTTTTCCTGAGAACTCCTCTTTGTTGCCACTTGCGATGACAAGAGGATCAATTCCACAGCCTTCATTCACAGGATTAGTCCTGGTGAAATCAATACCATCATTAATGGGTTCAGGGCCTGATGCAAGGGGAGTCCTGCGTACTCTGAATGCGCTTTGACAGTGAGCGATGTAAGCGTGTTTCAGGAGAATAAGGGGTTTTCCACAATTGCTGCTTCATATACTCACAGCATTATTCTGACACGGAGCAGCCTGAGAAAGGGGTGACTTCCCTTGTGCTTTTATTTCTTGTCCAACACTGATCTCCACAATGCAGCCGTGACACTGAAAGACAGGTGATTTGAAAGGAAAAGGGGATGGTGGGGAGGTTTAAGTTCCTCTGGCTGGCATTAGAGGGAAAATTGAAGTGCATTTGGATGGGAAGGTTTCTTATTCCTTGATCTCATTCATGGGGCCACATGTGACACAGAGCAGCTGTTCAATCCCAGGCAGGGTTAGGGCGCAGTGCTGCTCCTTCCAGGTGGGGACACCACAAAGGTGGGGCAAGGCTTTTCTCGTGGCTGCCTGCTGGGAGGTGGCTTCTGTCCTACGAAGATGCCAAGGAAGGTCTGTGAAAGAGCCTGCCTGGAAATCCTCCTTGTTTCACACTTCCCTCTGCACAGCTGGAGCAGCCCTGCCTATGGGGGCGATCTTTTCATTGTAGAAAAGTTAGAGCCTGCAGGGCTTCCTTCCTGCGGGACAAATAGGACTCAAATGTTCTGGGACTGTTGAAAATACTCTGATTTCTCAGTAGCTGCTTACATGAGACCTATTCTTGTGGGCTGCCTTTTACTTTGTATCAAAGACCTGTGGAGCTCTTAACCCCTGTCTGCCAAGGGCGCAGCTTGGCACATTTGATCCCAGAGTGTGAACAAAGAGGGACAGGAAACCATATATGCCGAAGAGTGAGAGGGCCAGGAGATCATTACTGTCCATCTGGAGGGACTCTCCTGGGTGTGGGAGAAAGCACCAAAAAAGGTAACAGGGCAGAAGGGGAAGTGCAGTCCTGCGAACCTTTCGCTGCCTTTGAGAGGAGCTTTATGGGGAGCTTGCAGGATTGGGCTCCAGGTGTACAAAGCCTGAGGCACACAGGCCTGTGACTGCAAAGAGTGGGAGTCTGCCTTCAAAGAGAGCCTTCATTCTTTAAAAATTGTCTCCTCTTAGTAACTACCCCCTGGCAGCTTGTAACAAGAAAGTTTCTGCCTTACCAGAGCCTTGGGAAACGTGCGTGTGCAGGGGGTGGTTTGCTGGCTTTGTGCAGAGCTGCTGTGTGGCTAAATGGGTAAGAGTGGATTTTGGGGGCAACTGTGCTGGGAGAAAGTCACCTACTTGTGTGTAGGCACTTCCTCTTGGGATGCTGTTCTTGCTTGGAAGACGTAGCTGCTGCTTGTCAAGGATTTGGCTAAGGCTGAAATTTGACTCAGAGGCATTTGAAGATCAGATTAGATCTGACCTTTCTGGATGAAACACCGAGGTCACAGGACAGTTGAACTGTATAACTTTTTTTTCCCTTTCCTGATGCTTTTGTACATTCGACTAGCCCAGCAGGGAAGGACGCTCAGTACTCTGTAATTTGGGATCCCTCCCACCCCCGGGGGAGCTTGCTCCTACATTTCTTGAAACAGATTTGATCAACCAAAAAGGTTAGGGAATGTAACACTGTTACTTAGCTGGTGTGTCAGCTGCATGGTTTACGTCCTGCATTAAGGAAGTGCTTCTTTCCATGCATTTTTCCTTTGGATCTGTGCTTAGTGCTTACAGACAGTGTGAGGCTGGCAGCCTGACTGCCCTGCTCCCTTCTGTGCCAGCTGCCCTTGGGAGGAATTGCTGCCTTCTGGTTCTCTGTCTCCTGCAAACCTCCTGGCTCCTGCTTTGTCTCTCATCTCTGCTGTGCACCCAGGGACAGCAGTGCCCAGATCTCAGCTGGGCCACCTACCTCCTCTGCCTGGGGTCAGGAACCCCCACCACCACCACCAATGATGCCTCTTTCCCTCTTCCTGCCCCATGTGCCTGCCCCTCAAGAGGGGAAAACTCTGTCCATGAAGCACAGGGGCACCTCCCAATCAGAAAGTCTTGCCTATAGCAGTGTTTATGAAAAAAAAAAAAAAAGAATGGCTTGTGGGAACTGTCCTGCTGGTTTGCAACGTGGGCAGGACCAAATAGCTGAGGAAGCAGGGGAAAGAAAGGGAAAAAGCAGCAAAGTCTTAAGCCACTGGAGTAATTTCTCCTTTGAATTTTTTCCTGTGGTCATAAATACCTGGTGAATCACTGAATGGCCATGTGTCTGTTTCTCTATCTCCAAGCAGAGGATAATCTGTACCTCTCTGTCTTCAGCCCATGGGTCTGCTGGGGCTTAGCTCATCAGTGTTTAGAAAGAATTTGCAATACCAAAATGCCAAGTTTAAGCGCTGGCTAAAACCTTATTTTTGACTGATTTCCCAGAAGGTCTTAGACTTTGTTTCTTGATGTGTTCACACAGATATGTATTCGACTTCTAGATTATTGGGTATAAAACCACGGGAGCCTAGGGAATGAGGTGGAAGGTGGGCCAGGCTCCGTGGTGACGCTGTGATGCCACGTCTGGAGGGAATTTCCTGGGTGCGTGAAGATTGAATTGTTTGTGCTGCATCTGGAACAGCCTTCCTGTGAAGCTGTCATGCGTGTTCCAAAAAATGCACGAAGGCAGCTTTTGCTTGCAGATCCACCATCGTGTCATGAGCTTGGAAGCAAAACTGCTCAGCAAGCTGCCGAACCTTATCTGCTTGCTCGGTCTCATGTCGATGAGAGCAGTTGAAACTGTAACCCCTGGGGCCAGGCCAAGCTGCAGTGGGGAAAATATTAGGGAAAGATTTCAGGCCATGGAAACATGACATGTTTCCACACCCTCTTGTGTACAGAACACAAATAAAGAGCGTTGTCCCTCGAGACTTGCTGTGGAGGGTGTGAAGCGAAGTGGAACCCACCCGTTTGCACATTTTCTGGTTTACGTCCTTAAATGGCAAAAAAAAAAATCTTTGGAATTTAGCTCATAGAAGGGTTATAAATAGATTTGTGGAGATAAAGTTTTGCTGTAAATGCTCTGGTTTGGGATCTGTTCAGAAGGGTAACTTTGTAGGCCAACAAATATGAAGGGGGGGGGTATTCCTAAATGCAGGAATACAGTGTCACCGCACGTGTGTGTGCACGTGTGACCTTCTCAATCTTCCCTCAAGCATGTGGGGACCTAAGGGGCATGGAAATCGCTGTGTCACTTCTAAAA
This sequence comes from Mohoua ochrocephala, assembly GCA_013398855.1. NCBI lineage: Eukaryota > Metazoa > Chordata > Aves > Passeriformes > Acanthizidae > Mohoua > Mohoua ochrocephala. Next base: position 38,509 of record VZTA01018802.1, on the reverse strand, counting down.
GTTAAATAACCTGGGGTGAGGAAGAACTGGCGTTCATGATTCATTAAATGGCTAAGGGAGCCTGTGACAGCTCTGTAAACAAAGGGCCTGAGATTTGTTGGCAGCTTGTTTTGCATCCTTGTCCAAGGGAGCTGACTTTGCCTGGGGAGAAGCAGAGCAGGGCTGGACAAACCCTGGTCCAGTGGGAGCAGGAGCAGCGGTGCCCGTGCTCCTTCGGAAGTCAAGGTTTGATCCTGCGGGCTTGTGCCCATCGGATTCCAGTTCCCTTCAAAGGGAGCTCTGCCCAAATGAAGCCGTCTGTGATCAGGCCATTGTTTGTTTCTTACTTGCAAGGCTTTGATGTTCTCTCTTCTCTTTCTGACTGCCACAGGGCATGGTACTACCCTTTTCCCACTTCATTCTTTTCTTTGACAGGGAGCTCTCTCATGGTGAAATGGCTCTCACTTGATTTCTCCCCCCCCCCTTGAGCCACAGCATTTACCCTGGTAAAATCTTTCATCCCAGAGGCACGAAGGCATGACCTTTTATAATTCCTCACTGTTTCAGAGGACCTAACAGTGCTGGTGTGATAGCCCAGACCATTGCTTTCTAATATCAGCTGAGGACGATTTCTGCTCAGCCTGAGTAGGTTCAGCCACAGATGGAGGAGGCCAAGGACTTTGTCTGCATCTTCCTAAGGACCTCGTGATAACCTCTTTTCTCTCAGCAATTTCAACAGCCATTGAGCTGGGGAGAATCTGGCTTTGCTCCGGCCTAGTTAACACTCATAGGTTTGGAAAAGAAATTCCAAGAGCTGGCTACACCGTGTGGAAATAGGAGTGGGTTGGGTTAGCTCTGAGATCTGGAGAAGTGTTTGGTCAGCTCTCATCTACCTGCACAGCTTAACCTGCTGGTGCTGCAGGATGCATCCAGTCAGCGTGGCTTTGGAGGGCTGCAGCCCTGGCTCTGCAGAGAGGAGAGAGGGTTTGCTGCTTTGTTTGGCTTTGGGAACAGCATTATCCCCATGTGCAGAGCCACACCCCTGCTATGAAAATGAGGAGTTTCATTCAGATGTCTGATAAGCCACAGCTGTTGCTTTGCCACTTCAAACAGGACTTGGATTATAAAGACTGAAGTGCAGCATTTTAATTGCTGTAAATATGAACAAGAGTGTTTAGGCAATCCAGATGATACGGAGCCAAGCATTTCTGTGGCTAATGTATATTATACTGACAAAAGCAGGCCAGCTGAGAATTTCCCTACTGCTGTCCCAGTAATTTAAAACACCACTAATCTCTTTTCTGCTACGCTGGTGAAAACGAGGGAGAAGTTTTAACCTGGGCATTGGTTGGCCTGAATCTGAACTTGATTTCTGTAGCTGTACTGGGATACATTTCGTGATGTAAATGATATTGAGGGTTTTTAAAAATATACATGGGATCTAATCTGCTTGATTTCCTTGAGTTAGAGGAATTCAGAATTCACTGTGAGCTGCTTGCTATCAAGAAAAGCTGGCCCTTTTCCTTTGGTTTTCTACACATTCCCCTAAAGGACAATGACAGCAGGAAATTGGGTCAAAATCCCAGTAAGGAGCATTTGCTGGGAAATGATATTTCGTACAAGAGAGGGCACTGCAAACCCAGAAAGCCAGTAAAATTCCACTGCTCCTCGCTCCCTGGTGATTAAAAGGCCCTGCCATATATGGGAAAGGTCTGAGCTTCATTCACTCCAACCACAATAGTAAATGGCTTATTCACTGGACACAGTATGCAATCAAGGAGCATATTGACAATAAAAAGGAGAAGCAGAAACTTTTGTATGCAGTCTGCTTGCAGTTTTCTCTGCTGTGTGTTATTAAAAGCTCTGTGAGTAGTTTTTTTTTCTTGTTCCTTTATTTAGATCCCTGTAAACTTCAGTCAGTTTTGTTTGCCACTTAACCCTCCTTCTAAAACCAGACACGCCAGCCTATTTCCTCTCCTCCCCCCTATATAACCCAAACAAGAAAAGAACATTTCCTTTACCAGCGCGTATATAAACGTAGTTCCTTGGTCTTCAGTGCACCTAGTGTGCATTTATACGACTAAAAGCTGGGATTAGTGGAAAAAATCTTATTCTCACCAGGTATAAAGCCCTGACTTTAAGAAAATGATGATTGAATGCCAGTGTTTCAGGGTCAGGGATGGGACCACAGGAGTGAAGCAAATAAGTGTGTGTGTCTAATTAGGGATGAGTTTTGGGGGGAGGAAGGGAGCGATGTGCTTTGAATGGGAGTTGCAGAAGGGGGGTCCCCAGTGCTCCACGCAGCTCTCAGGGATTTTCTTTCCACCACGTCAGTTTCTAGGTAGTGAAACCCTACACAGACCACGTCGAGATGCAAAGCCATTGGAGCACAGTCGTGTTTACGTTCTTGCTTTTCAGTTTATTTTCTTTAGGGATCGGTGCTCTCTGCCATCAAAATCACGGGGATGAAGCAGTTGGTGTAGTTGAATTTTATTTCATATGGAGAAAGTTTAAGTGCAATAATGGAGATTTTCTGGAGTTTTTGTTGTTTGTTTCGCATTGAGTGCCTCGGAAATACGTTGTTTGTGTCATATTGGTAAGTTTACAGATTGTCTGGGACCTCCTGTATAATTTTGCTGAAAACCCCCATCTTTGTGGCCAGGAGAGCTGATGGACCAATTGGCTGTCCCAGACTACACCTCATTCCACACCATGCTCATGTTTTGAGGCCACGTTTGACACGGGTGTTACAGTCAGCCACAGGACAGGTTGCCTGGATTTGAAACCAGTCTTCTGCCCCTCCAAATGCTTCTCATCTCTGGCCAGCAGTACTTCTGAGGAGGTGGCATTTGACCATTATCAGGAAGTCATGCTAAGACATGCCCGCTGAGGAGCTCTGATGTGGCCAAGAGAAGCACGGTCAAGTTGTGACTGTTGGGTAATGCAATAGTAGCACATGAATAATTCTGTTTTCCAGCTCTTAGAAGGATCAGGGGTAGCCAATTTGGAGACCAAAATAACTACTTATCTAATCTTATTCATATTTTTTTCATTCAGGATTTGGATTGTGAGAAACTCTGCGTCATATCAGCTTTGTAAATGGCATCTGGAGCCTTTGGAAAAAGTCCTTGAGTAATAAGAACATTGAATGCAATAAGTATTATTGCATGGTCAAAAATGCTTTTCATTTCTTCTATTTTTACTGTGGCTATGGTTCCAAAGGAAGACAGGAGACTGCTTTGTTTTTCTTTTACCTCTTAAAAGAGGAAACTGTAAACGATGCATGTTTTGGTGTAATTTTTCCCTTGGTTTTCCTCTCCCCTTAGTGATTTGTGACCCAGCTCAGTGTTTGTGCACTCTCATTCTGGCTGCTTGTAGAGAAGCTTTGCTGGAGTTCATGATGTTTAACTCTGCTGCTCCACACTGTCCCCAACTGGGGGTTCCCCTTCCCTTTGGGGCTCCCCCGGAAAGGCTGTCAGAGTCATCAACCCCCTCCTATCGTGCTTGTGAACAGCCTCAAAGCTTCAGTCCACTGTCCATGGTCAGTAAAGATGTTTATTGCTCCACTTGTCAAACCAAAAAACTGCTTTGCCATTCTTGTGCCATCTGCTGTAGCAACCCAATTGCTCTTCCAAAACAGGCAGTTTGTTTTGGTTTGTTTGGTTTTTTTCCCCCTCCTCTCTGTTCACTATCATCTGTAAATAGATGTGAGCTCCTTTCTTGGAGCCAATGTAGAGCAAACTTAATATTAACAAGTGGAGAGGGAGTGATGGTGTGTTTGCCTTCTGTGTCAGAGTATCTGATAAAGATCAGTTCATCTCAGTGAAAAATGAAAGGAATTTACTGTATGTGTAGGAAATGTGTAGGAGATATGTTTTGTTGCAAATGAATGGATGGAAGTGGTGACAGGCTGGGAATCTGACTTACATGACAAAATACAGTTACACAGTTCTGAAAGCCTGGAGAGACTGGTGTGATGAACTGGAAAAAACATTATAATCCGAGCACGCTATTTCTGTCTCTCCTGTGACCCTCCAAGGCAATGGAAAGTCACTGATGGAAAGGCTGTTGGCATTAGCAGGCACAGAACTGGTTTCATTGATCCTGGTTCCGTGCTTGCAGATCTCTGAGGCTGAATTTAAATAGATACACTCAATGTTTCCCAATTTAGAATTAAATACCAGAAGCTATAGGTGTAAAAAACCCCCATAAACCAACACCAATCTCCCCCCACAGAACCAAAACTGAAAACCTGGGAAAGACATATATAGGTCATCTTTTCCCTGCCCTCCAGGCAGTGCAGGACGATTCCCAAAAGTACATTCACACGTTTTGTCCATAAACACCTCTGTTTATTAACAAAATACAATAAACTGTCATTTTTCAGCGAGGATTGGGATAGTTTGCTGCACTTTCTAGTTTTTAGCAAGGGGGAAATAGCTATCATTCTAAAATGTGTTTCTTGGCCCGTGGATGTTGCTCATGTGAATTCAAGCAAAAAAAAAAAAAAACCCTAATGAATGGAAACTTGTAGAAGGGTTACCGGCAGCTGGTTTTATTATGGACCATGGCTCTGACATGATCTCACACACGTTTAAGACAAGTGTTACCTCACCGACTTCAATGGAACTGCTTTTCATTTGCAAGGGAGTAAATGAGGCCAAAATCAGACAGGGACCTAGGGAGACTCTCTGGGAGAGGGTTTTAGTCTGGGAAATGTGCTTCGCATACGTATAAAATATATGGGCATATCTGCACGCCGCAGTAAATGTGTCAGGCCACCTGAGAGAAAGAGGCCAAATTCTGCTTCGAGTAGCACCTGTGTAAATCCAGAATGGACTGCAGGGAAAATGTGCCAGGGAGGACCAAAGGAGTATCTAATTTTCTTTGAGTGCTAGAGTGCATTTTTTTAATTGGATTTCTCAGGTTTCCTTGATTAGATGGCTAGGAAACACAGCAAAATGAGACTGTTCTGCAGGGAGCTTCATGGGTTTGGCTCCTTAATTTCAACCATATCAAAAGAAGTTGTGTTGATTATTGTGAAACTGGTTCAGACAAAGGCACCACATGTACAGTTATTCTGCCTTGAAAATACCAAAGACAGCAGTGAAATTAGAACTGTGTATTTCTCCAGTCAACTCTCTCTTCAGAATTGTGTAATATCGCATCTTCTTTCAAGCTCAGCCTTCAGCTCAGCTAAATCTTGCAGAGTTGGAAGAAGGTGGCTGTGCTCTATTCAAGATGTAGCTTTGGTCTCAAAAAGGCAGAAGAACTTCAAAGCTTCTTCAGGTCCAGTCGAGGTGTTGGTTAAGAAGGACATTCTAGTGCTTCAGCAACAGTCTGCAGCTGTGAGATGGGCTTTGCTGTTTTTCTGGGTGTGAGGACACGCAGTGGAAGATGTGACAGGTATTGGTTAAGAGTGAATAAAGGATACAGGAGAGGGATTTGCTGTCTTGGTTTGTTGATCTCCCTATGTTTTGGTACTCCTGCTTGCTGCTCTCCTGTGCAGCAGCACCTGAGGTACAGGCACGCCTGGGACCAGAGCCTGCAGCTTCGGAATGCTGTGTGTTATGTACAGGGTTTAACATGGCTCTCTTGATTTTTAGCAGGATTTCCCACCAATGTAAACACTGTTTTTAGATGCTTTTTGCTTTCCTCAGAGCTTGAGACAGAGATGTTTACAGGTGTGTGGTGTGAAGTTTCGTTATAATGCGGTTTGCGGCTGATGCTGTGCGCTCCCGGTGATGGAGGGAAAATGTTTTGAGACTGTGGAATTCAGTAGTGTTAACTTTCAGTTTTACTTTCCTTGACGACTTGGAGGAAAGCAGAATGATGGTAATTAAGCTTGATCTGTAGCCCAAAATTGAGGAGGGGGGGGTGAAGGCAATGAAGTATAGGGAATTTTTTAAATGGCCCTATCCGCTTATTTAAAGCGAGCTCTTAGAGAGTGGGGTTACAAGCCTCTTCTCGGCCTATTACAGGTTTCTCAGTGCTCACCGTCTGAGCCAAAGCTAATTATATTGTCCACAGAAAAAGCACAGCAGAAGCTGGTGTCCCTGTGGTTCGTACAACTGCTAATTATTTCCAGTGGTGGTGCAGAAGTATGTTCTCATATAATTGGTCTGAGATCACCAACTTGTTTCACGTAGATGCTGTTCTGCCATCAGGCAGAAATGACTTCTGCCAGCTGCAGTGCCCTGCCAGATTCCCAGTGGCAGGCATGAAGTAGAGAGCCTGCTGCTGAAAGCGTTTGAGATGAGATTTTTAGCTCTCCCTTGATCTTCTCCCTGAGGAAATTAAATGCTGCTGAGAGAGAAACTCCAGTGGGAGAGCTCACATCTGAATACAGCACAGAAAAGCTTTTCTTCTGCTTGCTTCCAGCATTCTTCTGTCTTAAAAACCACCCCATATCTCTATTTTAATATTGTCTTTAGTCGAACAGTGCTTACAAAATTCAGTCTGCCTTGTATATGCTAAGCAACGCTGTGCATGTTTTAGATCCCTTTACTGAGACGAAAATGGCCAAGGTCATGTGGAAAGTCAGTGAAAGAGGTAAGGGGCAGAGGTTGGGACTTCTACAGCAAGGCACACAGGTCTAAAACATGCTGTCATCCCAGGGAATAATGTCCATAAGTGTCCTAGTTTTGGCCAGGACAGGATTGGTTTTTTACAGTAGCTTGGGGGTGCTGGTGGAGGAGAGGCTTGGCATGACCTGGCAGCGTGAGCTTGCAGCCCAAAAAGCCAAATATGTCCTGGGCTGCATCCAAAGCAGTGTGGGCAGCAGTGGAGGGAGGGAATTCTGCCACTCACCTCTGGTGAGATCCCAACCTGCAGTGCTGCATCCAGCTCTGGGGTCCCCAACACAAAAAGGACATCAACCTGCTGGAGCGAATCCAGAGGGGGTCACCAAGTTGATCAGAGGGATATGGAGCACCTCTCCTGTGGCAGAAGGCTGAGAGAATTGGGTTTGTTCAGCCTGGGGAAGAGAAGGCCTGAGAATAACCTGGAGTTGAGTGCAGGAGTGCAATGTGGGATGGGGAGATCACACAGATGGTGTTGCATCCGTGTCTGCCGTGCCCAAAAGCGGTGCAATAATTGAAACAAGAGTGTCACAACTGAACAGCTAGAATTTTATGCTGGAACACATCTATGGCACAGAGACAGGAGGGTGCATAGGAACAGCTGTTTCTCACACAACTTTGGTGCTGCCTGCTGCACAGAGGAGCACAAAAGTGTCTCTCTGAAGTACCAGAAAGAAAAACTGTGTGCTGCATGTGACTCTGCATTTATACAGGTGCAATTGGCTGCAACTGAAGGGCCTTTTTGATGAGATAGAATGTCTCATTTATATCTTGGATACAAATTACATTTTGACGTTTACACGAGTAGTAGAAAACAAACACACTCCACTTGTGTTGGTGTTCTCGTGCATGTGAAAGATGACCTGTCCTCCTTCCCCACGTGCATTTTCTGTATGGAAATAATGCCCTTATTCAGTGTTCATAAAGACAGTAGTGGCTACCCAACTTGGCTGCTTGATAAGGAGAGGCATTTGCAGAATTCCACCCAGCTGAAATCACTGATTCTGCAAATGGAATTTGTTTATACATTTTTTTCTTCATTATTAAAAAAAAAGCAATTAGTGGTTTACAATGTTTATGTGGATAGCACCAGCTGAATCTTGTTCCAGTCCATTGCATGCTATTTTAATGTGACCTACAATAAGCATTGTGCAAAAAACTTCTGACTGGGACGTCTGATTTTCAGTTCAAATTCTCACTGTAAGACTCTTTGCCAAGCTGAATCAATCTCCTTAGGTGATATCAGGAACAGTTTTATTTTTTATGGTTTTCTTCCAAGGGATAGGAACTAAGGAGACTGAACAGAAGTAAGCTGGTATGCTGCAAATTTAAGGGATTAGATCTCTAACTTTTGTATTATACTGAAGAATTAAGTCAGTTTGCTGCCCAATTTTTGCCTTTTCAATTCAGCAATCCCTGGAATCTCTTCTGGGGGGCCACCTGTGCTTGCATCCAGTATCTCCCTATCAGGGCAAGGGTGTCAGTTCAAAGCTTTGGGGTGTGCCAGCGATACTGAGAGGGCGTAGTGTCAAACATAATGTTTTGTGTGAAACTGAGTGACAGTGCTGTCCCACACTGCTTCCTCTTTTACCCAATTACTTTATTTTGTATGTCTTTTGCTTCACTTTATTGATCACATCCTACTTCTGGTTTACCATCACAGCCATAAAAAGCTCGTGGACAATTTATTTAAGTAGCTTTTTAGGCAATTACATTGTAGCATCGTACTGCTTACTGCATTGAAACCGGAGCCATCTCAGTCCAGGTTTACCTCTGGTGAAGTTAATTTCTATCCACCTGTCATTCTACAGAATACATCTCAAAGTGGTGCAAAAAGAGCAATTGTTTCCCCTCTCCCTTGAGATTGAAAAAAGCTTCTATGTTCACTGGAGTACTAAATGAAGAGTTCTAGATAGAAATGCCTGCTCTGAAAACCCCCAGCACATTATTCAGAGGTGACCCTTACAGTGAAACACCTGCAGAGGGGTTGCACATCAGAAGCTGTAGGTTCTCTCCTGTTTGTGGCATGTGGCAGGTGGCATTCCAGCAGCTTCTGAAAGTAATCGTTCCTCTTTTGGGTTGTCCCACGACACACCCACAATAAAGTCTGGATTTCCCCAAAACAGTGCTTTTAGGAAGTTTTAATTGTCATCATTTTGATTGGGAGTTACTCTCCTCAAAGAGCAACTCTGGCTGTTGTGGGGATTTTTGTCAATACCTGTTAAATTTTATTTTAGCATTTCTTCTCCTACTAACAGCTGATGCAGACTGCCCAAAGAAACGTGTGCCTGCCCTTGACTTTTACCAACCTGAATCCATTCAGTGGCTTTACATTCTCTAGCCTGTAGTTGTGAGGGGGAATGGGACCTGAAATTTCATTTTGAATGCTGTTTTGTCTTCAAACAGCACACAAACAGCTCAGTCGCTGCTCCGTGGCCAGAAGCACCAGATTTTGTCAGGACCCTCAGCTGTCGACATCAACCTCAGAATAACATCATTTCTTGTGCATAAATTAATGTAGATTGAGAAAGGCTTCATTTGACAGAGACCAAAGATTTAAATATTTAGGTAATTGCTGTCTAATTATCATAGCCTTGGTGTTGTGACAGGGAAAAAGAGAAAAGGATGTAAGTTACTTTGAGCTATCAGAAACACAGATCCTGTAGTAGAGGCTAGCTGCAGTATTTCAGTTTTTTAAATGTGTGTATGGTTAGCAGCTTTAGGCACCGGGTGCTGTCTTTGATTATAGCAGTGCTGAACTTCAGCTGCAAAATCGAAACTTCTGATTTTCTAGTACATCAGTAAGTGAAACCTAAACCCATGTAATCTGTAAAAATGAATGTAATTGCTTTAGCAAATGTGTTACAGCTGGCCAGGTTTAGCGCTAAGGTACCTGTTTCTCATAGCTGGCTGGTGTCGGAAGACAGAGGTGATGGCTCGAGCTGTGCTCTGCAGACAGAATGGAAGAGAAAAATTATTGCTTTGCATTCTTCTGTGTGTACATTAAAGTGAATTAAACAGAGTTGCAGATCTGACCTCTGACACTTCTTCCCACTATTTTCTTCTGTTTAAAGCATCTCGGTGAGAGTAGCTTTTTTTTTTTTTCATTTCAGAATCTCTGGTAAAACTCTAGTTAAGTGGGCAGCTTCAAAATTGAACACTTGATAAAATCTTCAAGAACACCTGAGGCATCTGAAGCTGTGACTGATCTCTTTCAAGGTGGCAGCCTGCTAGAACACTCCATTTCTGGTGCTGCTTGGGTTTTGTTTTAGCGGATCTTTTGCCTTTTTTTTTCTTGGTTACCTGTCTAGAAAACACACTTGAGATTTCTGCAGTGGCACAGAGGTAAAGGGCTGACTGCAGCAAAGCACTTCAGCGTCGGTCAGTGATTGCTCTGCTGAAAATAAGCTCATGAAAGGCTGTACAAGATCTCTCTCTGGTCAGACCATTGGCACTGCTTGCACTGGTGTAGGTCTCTTCTTCATTCTCCAGACTTGGGTGTCATTTCCTGTTGTGGATAGAACCTTTATTAATCTGCTGTAAGAGCACGCTTGTTCCCTGATCTTTTGGAAATTTCAGCAGCTATTTTTCACAGGAATGCTGTGGCTCGAGGCTTAATTAGGGTCTACAAAGTGTTCAGAGAGGTCCTTTAATGAAAGGCGCCCTGGAAGTGATAAGTGCATTGTGATGTTATGAACCAAAGTGATGCCTACCAAGAACTGGTGGTAGATAAGGCTATCATCAGCTGCTAAGCTTTTCTGCTCCTGCTCTTTGATCTTGCAGCTTTCCAGTTCTTCCACTTCAGCAGTTTTAAATTCCCCTCTACAAAGAATGCATGTTGGTGAAGAAACGTGGACCAACTGATTTTTGGGTCACTAATTCAAACAACTGGAGCAAATTGTTGGCTTCACAATTTCAGTCTTGATTTAGAGCATTGGGGTTTTTAGAGTTGCTTTCTGGGAGGCTTAACATTTGGGAATAACTGTCCTGAGCAGCCAGGGTGTGTTACAGGACAAGAGTACACGTGGGATCTTCCTGAGAGGTGGCCTCGTTCTTATTCTCACATATTCTGGTCTTTCCAAGAGTCATTTTTCTCCTGTGAGATGTCACTGGGAGTGTTTTGTGGCATCAGTGACAACTCTGTATCTTGATCTTAACCATCCTGGGTGTCATGCAGCATCTGAAAAGAAAAGCTGCAGTGAAGGCCTTAAGTTTGTGGGGTTTTTTGTTTTGCTTTGGGTTGCCTTTTTTTTTTTTAAGAAGCAAAATTGTAGTTTCTGAATGACCTGCAGACATCATGTGGGCGAAATTCCTGCTTTGAATGGTTCCCAGGATAACTCTGCATTATGTCCCAAGCAACTTGTAGCTGGGATTTGTTTTGTTTGCTTGCAGAAGAAAATCAATATATCACGATGGGCAATGCATGGCACATAAGTCAAATTACACAAACAACCGAGGATTTTTTTGTGTTCTTATGCCTGTCCATGGATAATATTTAGAAAACAAAGTCATTTAGAAACCTTAAAGAATTTTGGCTGCCTTTCAGAAATGCAGAGTTAAGTCAATAAAATGCTCAGTAGAGATTGTATGTCCCCAAACATATTTTATCTTGACAAGTTATATACTATTGAGAGCTGCAGCCATGACTTGAAGCCAAGTTGGGAAAAGAACACTTCTGTTACGGGGCTGCATTTGATGGGAATCTGAGGAGGGGAAGGGAGGGAATCGTGTGTGCTCTGAGAACGCCAAATGCAGAAAGCTCCGCTGAGCTGAGCTCCTGGGCTCCATAAATCATCCTAACATCAGTGGGTCTTTGCTGATTTACATCTCTCGGGCATCTGTTTTGGTTTTTATTTTACACAAACCTAATTTCTCCGGATGCATGAGAGCATGGGGTTTTAATAGAAGTTGTATTGATGGGCAGTAGCTTGGGGTCTGTGTATTAAAGTTGGTAGTCGGTATCGCTGACTTTAAAAAAACCCCCAAAAATAAATGAAATGGGCAAGTGTGGTAATGTCTAGCCTCCATGGCCTGGATCAAATGGGTCCATGATTTCTCTGCACCGATGTGGCTCCACTGAAGTTTGCTCATCAAACATCCTGCTTTTATACCAGTGTGTGACTGGAAAGGGGAGGCTTTCTGGGGAGGAGACTGGAAATTACAAGTTATGTGACATTAGAACAGACTCTTTATTGCCCTTTGGGTCCTCCCATGTGAAAAGGACGTGCAAAACATATTCCAATAGCAAGGAGGATAAAATCTGTCTCTGTGATATCTGCTGAAGGAAGCTCAGAAGATCTACTCACGCTCTTGCATGGTTGTAACTCTTTGGGTTTATGGAGACAGAAGAGTGGTGCTGTGGAGCAGCAAAGCACCTTATCTCTGTTTTATCTCTGCACATGAGCCATGTGGAGTCCTGCTCCTTTATCCCAGTGAGAGACTCCATGAGAAGGCTGAGGTCTGACACTGGGTGTTGTCTGTTGATGGGAAAGGTGTTTGTTCGTCCCTTTTTTTGGGAAGGTAAAGCCACTTTGCAGGTGCTGAAGGAAGCTATATGCAGGCAGTGCAGAACGGATACAGGCTGCAACTGCTGCTTTCCAGGGCAGGGAAGAGTAACTTTGAAGTGAGTCTGGATGGCACTTTTAGCCCACTTAATTAGCAGAAGATGGAATGGTTTGGGGTTAAAACAGTGAAAGAATTATAAAGGATTTGAATTTACTTCTCGATCCTCCTGTATGATCATTGGCAAGCCTTTTAAGAAGGGAATTTAGAAAGTCTGATTTTGAGAGTCTTTTCTCCTGAAACCTTTGCTTTGGGGAATCTTTAGTATGATGTAGATCCTGTAAGAAGACACACTGGGCTATTGGTGGTTGGTGACTTCCCCTTTTGCCTGTCCCCTCAGAAGCCTGACTTTTAAAAAAGACCCCAAGCACTCTTAAAGTAAGGAGGAGCTACAACAGGAATGTTTGTCAGGCTGAGTATCTTAAAAATAAGTATGGCCATAAGTCACACAGCACTATGCACTGCCTAATAGAGTTATGTGGAAAAGTTTGTGTTAAAAAGTTAAACAAATTATATTTAGACTTGTAGATTTTTAATTGTTTTGCCTTCATACAAATATTTTGAGAAGATATTTTGTTGGTACCATTAAAATAGATATTTTGGACTGTTGTAGTTCAATTGATTTAAAAAAAAGTTGGGGGAATGTTTATTTTCTTCCTCCTTAGATGTTCTGTCCTTGAGTCAATGAACAGTGGCTTGAAGCTGATAAGGGATGCAGTTCAAAATGCAGTGCTTGACTGCAGTGTGGGAATTAAAAACCTCAGAGGACCATCCTTCCCCACCATGGCCTGATAGGTTTCATCTGCCCCTGGAAGTGTTTCTTCATCCCCTTAGGTACTGCCAGATAATTACACTGGGAAGGCTGGGGTGGGGCAGTTTGCACACAAAGTGAGATTGGCCACCGTGGAATTATTTCTGTCTTATGCAAGAGCATAAAGCAGCTCCAGTGGGAAATACATCTGAATTAAACACAGCACATTCATCCATTCATTACTTCAGGGATGGGAGGCATGGAAAGCTGGTGGTGAAATGGGAGAATTTAACAGGATGTCAAGGGTAGCTGTCTCCAGCCTCCCTGAGCTCAGCCAGTGCTGCAGGGCATGGTGTGCCTTTCTCTGCCAGGAGATGAGTGCCAGACAACCTCTTCTTTCTCCTTTCCATCTTTATGCAATGAGGGTGAAACTGGGCTCTACTGGAGTCATTTCACAAGGGCAGGGGCAGTTGTCTTGTACTGTGTTGTGTTGACTTCAGCTGAAGCAGGAGCAAATCCTTAAGGTCCAGGAGTAGCAATAAGGAAGTGTAGCATGTTCAATAATGTGGAAGCTATGTCTTTTTTTATTTTTTTTCCTCATGGAGAGGTCCTACATTTGAATTGAGAACTCTCACTGGCTGGAGACTTTATTGAATATTTTTTTTCCTTCTGATGACTCTTGATCTTGAAAAAGATCAAGGCTTGGGTAAATAAAAGCTATCAAAACATACCAAGAGCTTTGATAATTAGATACTCATTTTGAATAGAGTTCCTTACCTTTACTGGATGACTCATTTTTAGAGAGATACCTGCTAAATGAGACTACATGACTTGAAGTTCTGGGGACAGAAAGGCATGGTGTGATGCAGAATTGTAAGGTCAGATCCAGCAGAAGTCAGAAATCACAGAGAGTTTTGCTGTCTGACAGCTTCACGGTGATTTAAGGCATGCAAAGCAATATATTCCAGCAATGTTCAGGAAATGCTCTTCAGTTGGGTTCTTAAGACGTATTTTTCCACTACACTTGTGTGTAGTCATTCTAATCATTGGTAGATTATTGCTCAGGACTTGGTCGTGTCTTTAGGGAAGCACAATGAAATCTGTGTTGCTTAGTCCCTGCCGTAACTTTTTCTAAAGAGAGGATTTCATCTCCAGCATCTTTTCATCAGCCCTGGATCCACTCCGTTTGTCATGCTGCAGTAACCTCTCAAACATTCCTGTTCAGTGGGGGTGTTTGCAACATTCTGCTGAAAGAGTGAAACCTGCACTGCTGTGAAACAGTGACATGAACTCAAGCAGGTCCCCCAGAGAGAAAAGAGAGTTTATTATAATGCATATACTTAGACACGACTGTGGTTGTGTAGGACATGTCTGGCTTCTTCACTTTTGAAGCACCTTACTGTTTCTTGTTTTCATAGTGCCATTTGGAATAATTCCTCTGAATGCTGAACCTTCCACTGCTGGACAAATCTTCCACTTGGCTGAAAATGTTCAAATATTGTCTGAGGCTTTCATTCCTTCACGTATTTCTTCTCCCTAGGTGTTGAGAAAATTGCACAATGGTGGCTGGCAAGGTAAAGAAAATCTAAAGCAAGAAGGCTGCTTTAGTGAAGGATTGATAGGTGATTGGTAGAGATTTTGAAATGTGGAAGTGTCACCGTGAGCCAACTGAAGTTAACACTGTTATTCCTGAAAGTACCACTAAAGCCAGTTTAAGTGAAGTGGCATTTTGGAAGTGAAGTCAGGGTTTTTCAGAAATCACACCTTCAGCAAAAGCAGACATTCTTTTTTTAGCTTTCACTGGTGGAAATCCAGATGCATGCTTTAAAGCTCAGTTTACTCTGGCCGTAGTCAAATAAATAAAGACAGAATATTGGTTCAGATGGGGATGCTTAAATCACCAACCCATGTCTCAGTCTCTCTTCTTTTCCTTCAGTTTATCCTCCCTTTGGAATCTGGTCACCTAAGAATTTTTCTGAGTGCTGTGACCTGGAATATTCCCTTAAAACGGTATCTGCTGAGTTATTTTAGATTGCTGATTTACCGCTGTCCTTCCTTACTTCTTTTTGGGTTTTCAATTCTTTCTGCAATGATTCTCCATTACTGTCAAGCCTGGGGCAGCAATAAAAAGAAGCCTCCAGCCTTGTACTCAGTTCCTGGTTGTCTCATATCCTCTGTTTTCTATCATGACAAAACATGCTAATGGTGAGGTACCCCAGTGCTTGGCATTGATGGTTTCTTGAAAAATATAATTTATTGGAAGCTGGCCTGTAAGAAGGACTGGATAAGCAGCGTTGAAATGAAATTAATTTGCTCTCTAGAAGAAGATAGCCCAAACAGTAGCTTTTATCAGATTCCTCTCCTGCCCTGAAAGAGCCCAGCTGTTAGGAAGTGGGAAGGGAAGCGTGCAGGCTTCATGCTCACACAATGGTTGGCCTTTCTTATGCAGGCTGTTGGTAGGGCTGCTCATTTATAAAATAACTGGAGTTGTTTGTGTGATCGAGTGAAAAACTGTCAGGGTCATGTCTAAGGAAACCGTGTTCCATCGGTGCAAAGCATCATCAGGTGTCATGAGGTAGATTAGAAAAAATAAATTTGCAAATTTTTCCAGCCATACAGCCCTGGACTGTTATTGTAAAATGAGTAAAGATACTCAAAATACACATTCCTTTGGGTTTTCTTTCCCAATCTGAAAAAACAAATAGTCTATCTAAAGCCTCTTTAATGGAAAATGATTCCCAAGGGGTTAGAGAGCTTCTGGTTTTTTTTCCAGTAACTAAAAAGTTAGCACTGAAACAGGAAGTGCATATAAACATCTACTCAGCAAACACACTGCACATTTATATAGCGGAGAGTTTAGAGGTTAAGAGTGTCCAGTTGGTGCTGGGAATGCTCCAAGTTCTCCGAATTTCATTGTTGTGTTTGAAACCTTAGGGAAAAATTGAAGTACTTATCAAATATTTGCATTTATCCACATTCTTGCAAATTACATGCAAGAATGATATTTTAGAGATTCCTTGAACTTACTCGGTGGTTGTGGAAATTCTGTGGTCTGCCCCATCCCATACCTAAAAATTTTGCTGTTTGTCCAGCTGTTACTTTTCAGATTTCCAAACCAATTAATTAGAGAAAGAAGAAAAATTAACACACTGCAACAAGGAGAGGAAAAAAATTTTCCTTACCCACGTCCCCTCCTGAACAAGGTTTTTACAGAGTGGGGGTGGTGGGAGGAGCAGGGCTGGGAAGCTTTGTACGTAAAATCAATGGTGGGATAATTTCCAAGGTCAACAGAATATACTGCGGCTGCACTTCTGTAACCCGTAACTCCCATAAACACGCCTTTCCGACATGAAAAGTACCCCAGCTCCTCTGGGATTATCCGGGGGGAATGGGTCAGCAGGGGAGGCCTTGGCCCTCTCTGACAGTAGTTGTGTTGGGTAGCCTTTGAGCAGATGGTCCCTGTGGAATTCCGACGTGGTTTTGGGGAAACGTGTGTCAGACACGCCGGTCCCTTTGAAGAGCTGTTATTGCAGCTCACCAGAGCTGGGAAACTGGGGGAAAAATGAAGTGAGGAGCAGGAGGGAAGGAGAGCTACTACTGGGTGATGCTGCAGCTGCTACTACTTAGAATTCAGATAAAAAGCACAGATGATAGCAGGATCAGGAGGGTGGGGAGATAGGGAGCAGTGATGAAGATAAGGCAGCTGTAGAGTGCAATCTGTATCACTCCATAAAGTGACTCTATTCAGATAAATTGTTGTAAGGCAGCCAAAACCAAAATCGTATATTAAGGAACAAGAAAAATGGAATGAGGGACTGTATCTTCTGCGTATGAACAATACAGAAAACTCTAATAAAAATCAAATCTTGGTACCTCCTCGGGGACAGATATTGGCTACTAACAGGCTCTGTGATTCTAGCAGAGAAAATCCTATGGAATAGTTGGAATCTGAAACCAGACGAGTAAATTAGACACACATTTTTATGCTCAGGGTGATGAGCCGCTGGAAGAACAATGTTTGGTTGATCCTTCTCTTGGTGGTGGTAAGAAAATGGGACATCTGCCTTATGTCACAGAGTCCCACACTTGTTTTTTTCACTTCTTTCTTGTAGTTCAGAAGTCCCCTTGAGTTCTGTCTAAAAACTGATTTGGGGACTGTGTGTGCACAGGGTCATAAGTGCTGCTGGACAAGCTGGAACCTTTCTGATCACCCCTGAAGTGCAAATCTGTTGCAGCAGGAGTGTTGAGCTTGTTTAATTAAAAACCCAATGGGAATAACTTTCTTGCAATGGTTAAGGAACTGTGCTGTCGAGCCTGTCTGGAGCTGTCACAGAAAAGTGATCCAGAGGTGTCTGGAAAGACAGGAATCATGGAATAGAATGCGTGGAAAATGAGCTGCTGCAGAGCAAGCACGGAGGCTGATGTTGGACCATTTGCAAGAGGTCCCATGCACCAAGGAACCAGAAACTGGGGGCCACCAGCAAGGCACACACTGGAGTTTTTTCTGAGTGGGTTCTTTCATGGGAGACTTTCAGGCCGTAATTTATTGTAGATTTAATTTCACATCAATGACTCGCATCCGCTGGAGAAAAAGGAGATATAAGTGAGATGTACTGCTCTGCTGCATCTCCAGAATGAGAGCAAACTGTTTTAATAACTAATCATGACACAGTCTCGAGTTTCTGAATGTGTCAGTAGACAGCAGGCACCTCAGTGACCTAAAAGAACAAGAAAATGTTATTTAATGCTTGCTTTAATATACAGCTTATGCAGGATGGAATGAATTCACTTTGACCTGTCTATGCCTTTCATTTTTAGAGTTTTAGGAATAAAGAAATACTGTCTTCCACTAGGTATTGATCAATAGATCAAATTAGTGATGGCTGATTAACAGTTTTATAGGGCAATGTGGGCATGGCTTAAAAAAGAAGCCCCATTCCTTTTAGAATGTTTACATGCTACCTTTTCTGCAGAAGCCAGCGTGGATGCATTTTTTTGGTGTGTTTTTTCACGTGTGATATGGTCAGAAAATGGGTGTGGGCGGGAAAGAAGACTAATTCTGCTGTGGCATTTATAAACCCAACAAATGACTGGGAAGGTTGCAAAATAAAGCAGATATTGCAAAGAATCAGAAAATTTTGCGAGTTCTGTGGTTTAGGGTCGTTTTATTATTATTTTTGTGGGGTTTTTTTTCAGGTTTGCATTAATACTCTTGAGGAGGGCTAAGAGAAAAGAATTACAGCAGAAGAAATGACAGTAGAATTAGCAAGAAACTTGAAATTGGGAGGAAATGTGAGGGAAAGAAATGAAGATTGCATTGAATCTGCAGGTTTGAGATGAGAGAGGAAGGGGAGGGCAGAGCTGTCAGGAGTGATAGAGAGGACAGACAGAAACAAGAAAGACGGATGCAGGATTTTGAAGAACCAGTCTGAAACAATGCTGTGAAAAAGAGGATGTGAAGGAATGAACAGAAGATTTATGGGTGATTGGAATGATACAGCCATGGAACTGAAATCAGAAATACCAGCTCTGGGCACTGCTGGGGGTGATAAACTGTTTAATATAGGATTTGGAAGGTTGCTGTATTTCCATCTAGGTGTGATGTTATTCAGTGTATTTTAGGCTAGTAGTGGCCAATTTTGTTAATTGTGGCACTGCTCCATCTGGTGGAAAGTAATTTTTTTCCTGTTTAGCGTGGACACTTCACGTATCTGATGGTAAAAAGTGGCTGAATGGAAAATCCCACCCCATGTATTTCAGTGGACCAAAAGCAAATAATTACACTTTAAAGTCCTGGGGGGAAAAAAATAGTGCAAGACACTCACATGATGTTATATGTGTATTTTTATATAAATTCTCTGCTCTCTAGAAGTTTTTGATGGTTATACACCCTATTGTCATCAGTGTTTTGGTAACACGGGTTTGTCTTGTGTTTTTCTGTAAGCTGGATGTAGGCAGCGTTGACTTGCTGTCTTCTGTGAGAGCTCTGATTGTAGTTCCACTTTTTTTTTTGGTGAGCACAGAAAAAACTGTTGATAACATTGTTTTTGTGACATTTAAGGGAGTGCAGTGCTTTTCTTTTTCTCTTTTCTTTTTTTTTTTCCTGTAACCTTGGGAAGCATTAAAATAAGCACAGGGTAAAATGTTTAATCTTTTTCCATGACTCTGGCCCCAGGTCTGTGTTGCAGAGTTGATGTCCTGGGTAGGACACATCAGGACAGAGTTTCAGACTTCCACTGTGACTGTGATCAACTGGCTCAGTGTGAACCTCGTGCAAAGTGACAGAAGGTGGATCTGCCACCACGTGAGCCTTGAGATGGAAGTTTTCATCTGAATGCTTGGGTTAGTTTGAGACAGACCTAGGTTTAATGTAGAATTTGTCATCTTTTTTGTGTATTCAGCACTTTTGCTTCTGTTTTCTCTGCCCATGAATTTGGTGAGTCTTGACTTCTCAATAGGATTCCATGACACATTTTTAAGTTGTTCTTTTGTGACTCGGAGTTATATTTTCAAACGAGTGCTGGCACAGGCCTCTCTGTTGCATCTTTCATCACCTTTTTTAGATGTCTCCCTGTAAATGTCAGGCACTTCATCGCTTCTATGACTTCATGTACCTTCGTGCAGGGCTGGTGGCCTGGGATGTTCTGCAAGTCTGTGTTTATCCTGTCATCACCAGTTGTGCTTTGGGCTGGACCTGCTCCTGAGCAACGCAGAGAGATGGCTGAGTGATTGCAACCCTTGTTCTGTGCCATCCTGCTGACTAAACTTGCCCTCTTTGCCTGCTTTTGGATCTAATTGTGTCCCAGGAACAAGGACAAGGGGGATATCATCTCCCCATGACTGTGAGCTGGAGAACGTGTTTCCAAAAAAGTTCCTGGCTGCATGAAGTGCGATACCATCTCAGCATTTTAGCAAGATCTGTCACACAGCTGAAACTGCAGCACGTTCATGTGTCTGTCTGGTCATCTTGCTGTAAACTGTCTGAGGATTTTTATCAAGGTGATCCACCTTGAACCCACTGCGTGCCATCCTCTTCGTGATTTCAGCAGGGCGTTGCACAATGATTGGCAGGGATACCTGATTGATCAGCCTGATAAGATCCATCTGATCAGCACGACTCGGGTTTGTGTGGTCACTCTCAGCTTCACGAGCTTCACTCATCAGCCTCGATGTCTGTGTGCTCTGTTTGAGTCTTAGGTAGCTGCAGGTTTCTAACCAGTTATTACCCAGGTGAACTCTCAAATTCTCCTTGTTCTCTTCATGTGTTGCCAAGCAATACATGCAATTTTGTTGCCATCTTCCATTTTATGTCATGTGTCTGGGTCCATATATTATATTGCATTGTAGTATATATTACTTTTATATATATATATATATATAATATATATATACACACACACCTTTCCAAGCTTTGTGGTTTGGCCAAAGCTGTATTGCAACATGATTGCTTGGTGGCTTGTTGGGTCGGAAGCAGTGAATTGAGACTGACCACATGAAGCAGTGCTCTCCCCTCTAGGTTCAGTCAGCTTGGACAGTGTTGTCTCAAGTTGGAATAGCAGGCAAACATCTGCTGGACTTGGAATGAGTGACTGACACAGTGCTATCTGTCATTTTTAATGAGCATTTAACTGTCAGGTGTGAAATGGAGAAAGTAGTGAGTGGAAAAGGTATGATTTCCCTCTGCTGCAGTGGTTTGCAGTTCACAGAACTGTAGTTGATACTGACTGGAATTAAGTCCGGATTAAAATTTGGACACTAGCTGCAGACCCCATGCATGAAAAAAATAGAGAAATAAATTCCTTCATGATAGCTGATTTTTGCAGAAATGCCTTTTGGTTGAAGTACTACATGCATTTCACAAAGTTCATGTACCTCTGCAGTTTATTTTAAGAGATCTGAATTTATTTGGTGTAGATTTATTTCAATTATCTAATCAGAAGCAGACACATAACTTCTTAGGCTGTCAAAGGTATTCAGGAATGTATGACAAACTTCAAAGGAATGTATAAGATCTTGCTACACATCTTACTATACATTTTTATAGAGAAGAGTTAATTAAATTTTCCCTTTCAGCCCAGAAATTACTTTTAGGCTAAATTAAGTATGCGGGGTTGTAAGGCTTTTCAATGTTCTCTCTTTCTGCTTTAGCTTTGTGACTGATTAAACAACCAAAGGCTTATCTGGATCAAAGAAATAATAAGCAGAGGGGGCATCCTTGGGCCAGTTATCAGTTGAAAACAATTTAGCTGTCAGGTATCCAAGATTCAAGGCACAGAGAGCACCAGATGGATTTAAGCAGTAGGGACTGTGCACAATGATGTTTACTTGCAATGAAGAAACTTCCAGGGGGAAAGCAGCTGAGTTTCCCAGCTCGTGTTTCTGCAGGCAAGGGTTTGCTGGGGGACAAAAGGACTTGCAGGACCCTTGGGAGTCCTGCCTGGTGGGGATGTGTGGTCCCAGGCAGATGGGACACGAGTTATCCTGGTACAGGACAGCGAATTGGGAACGCAGCTTATTCTTGGGTTAACTCCTATGGAGACTTTAATTTATGTTCACTCACTGGGAGGGAAGGGGAGAAAAAAAAAACCCCAAGCTCTGGTTATCTGAATATCCCCCATTCAAGTATGTTTGCAGGGACAATATTTCAAGTTATTAGTCTCAGCAATTGAGATAAGAACATGTACTTTCCTACGGAAGACAAGGCACCGTGTCTTAATATTAATACCTGACACAGAGTAACCCTATGTGATAAAGTACATAGATAGCACAACAAGGGGTGAACTAGAAGTGCCTGGGAAGATATATGATGCCATTAGTAAAACATGGAGATTTATGTGTGACATTAACATCTCTGAGACAGCAGAAGCGGAATTGTACTATTAAAGCTGCCTAAATGTTGTAGTTTTTTTCTTTCTTTCCCCCAGATGCAATAACAAAGAGATCTGAGAGAAAGGGTTATCTAATGAGTAAAGTACTG
This sequence comes from Mohoua ochrocephala, assembly GCA_013398855.1. Taxonomy (NCBI): domain Eukaryota; kingdom Metazoa; phylum Chordata; class Aves; order Passeriformes; family Acanthizidae; genus Mohoua; species Mohoua ochrocephala. The sequence goes on along the minus strand of VZTA01018802.1, from coordinate 16,659 downwards.
CCTACAGTTTGGCAGACCTACCATTCCCTTCAAATTTTCCTCTGTATCCTCTGGCAAATGACTAGGACTCAAATTTTTGAAATCCGTGGCTGATGGCCATAATGATAGTGGCGTTTTGGGTGTGATTGAACACAAGAGTTGGGTTGCCCTTTCTTGGCATTTAGGGATCTTGCTACCTGCTAGGAGTGCCTGTGTACATCACAGGGGAGAGCTAAGCAGAAAGAATGGCCCAGTATGAGCAAGACTGGCCAGCAGCAAGCACCAAGCATAGAGGTCTTCTGGAGCCCACTTCTTGAGCTCCTTGACACCAAGAAACAGGTGAATTTTGACTCTGCTGGCCAGCTTGTGTGACATATTTCATCTTCCATGGCTGCAGGATCAGGGGAGTGAGAGAGTGGCTTCATCCTGTCTGGCTGGGTGGGCCCTTTGCTGTTTCATGCTGACAATTGCTGCTGTGGGTTACTCGTGTGGTTTCTGCCATGCCCACTCAGGCTCTGTTTTGCGTGCACGTAGAGTTGGGACCGCAGTGATGCGTCCTCGTTCAGCCATGGGGCAGTCCTGTCCCTCCTGCTGAGGGGGTGATTTCATTGTCTTGCCTTCGTTATGGCACAGAGAGATGGAGCCACAATTACAACCCTTTCACGGCCCTGGAATTTGAAAATCTCCTGTTGCCTGTGGGGAGTTTCTTGCTGTGCCAAGTGAATTCAGTTAAGCAAGAACTCATTTTTCAAGAGAGACCTTTTTTGCAGTGTGGGAAGTTCTCACTTGTTGAGAGCCAGTGTGAAAGTCGGCAGTCAGTCTGTACTGTCTTAAAAGCAGAGAAGAAAGAAAAAACTGTCATTGTACCTCGAGGATGGAAAACTTGGGGAATATCTCAGTGTACAAGTAGAGAATGCAAGTTTCTCTTGAGCAGACCATCACTGTGCAGTAAACTGAGGAGAAATGATCTATTGAAATCGTGCTTTCCTTCTCTTTGAGCTGTTAGCATTTATGCATAAATAGAAGTTCTGCTTGTTTTGAGGTCAGGCGGTTTAATTTTGGCACAAGTTATTGGTCGTGTGGGGAAAGTCGTCTGGTGCTATGGTAGGTGTGCAGTGTGATGAAGAGTTTTGTTGGAACACTTGGTGAATATCCTCAGAAGCTAAAGCTGACCACAGCCTTTCAAGTACATGGTTAGTTTGCTGATTGGAAAAAAAAAAAGGTCACTTAAAAGTCAGAATAATCTCGCAATGGAGCCCTTTTACATTTGGTGAAGTGTCATTAATAACAGTAAATCACGTGTATAAACACTTCACCTAAAAGGTCTTCAAGATCTTTTCAAAGGTGACTTTTGTGCCAAAGCTGATTGAAAGTATCATTTGGATTATGCAGACTGAAGTACAGTTAACTGGAAGATTTTGGTTTAATTTACACTTGGAATGGGAAAGGGAAAATCAGACACCTTACTCATGTCTAGTGGGCTGGTTACCTGACAGTCTTTTGGGGTCTTTTCCTGTCAGCTGGAAAACATCCTTAATATATGCAACTGCTGCACACAGAAAGGGCACAGAGAAGTTGACAAATATCAGAGATGCTGACTTTGTGCTTTTTGATGCCTTTTTCGTTTTTATGAGAGAAGTTGACCAGAAACAGCTCCATGGTGCATAACCTTTTATTGTTCAGGGCTTCGTAAGTTCCATTTCATTTTTCATGGCGTAACTTTTTAAATCTTGTAGTCTAAAATGAAACAAAACCTCGCTTTTATGATGTGTAAGCATGTATTTTACATTTATTTTTGTGACTTCCAATGGAAAGAAGTTCTCCAAGGAGCTGTAGTCAGGTTAATAAAGCTGGAGCCCGAGGCTCCACAGAGCAGGGAAGTCCTCGAGCTCCATTCCATGACATGGATGGTTCTGGCTGCTTTACAGAAACAAGGGATGCAGGGGTGTAATTCAGCAGCACTTGTTTTCAGCAGTCACACGATGAAGAGCCTGATGGAAAGTCTTCAGTGAGTTTTGGATCAGATCGTGAAACAGTTTGCCTGTGAAACACCACAGAATTTAGATTTAAGAACAGATTTTATTGGAGATCAGGCTCCTTATATACATATAAAAAGACTTGGTTGGAATAAGTGTTTGTGATTCCTTTAAAATCAAGAAATGAAGCTATTCTAGTGATTCCTAAGAAAAGTGAAAGTTAGCATGTAAGAAACAGACGCTGAGTTTTTGGCCCTGCTGAAACTGATGATGAAGCTTCTCTCCTACCCATTTGTAGTCCTCAGATTTGGCAGACTCGCTGATTTTTCTGGCTGTTGAGTGTTTTTTAGCAATAATCTCTGGCCATAATACACCAGCTCACTGGATGTCCAGTGCCCTAGGCTACTTCATATCTGTGAATCCTGTGTGAACGTTTAATGCACAAATGCAGAGCGTTCTCGTTCCACACCTTGGTACGCCCGATGCTTTGGATTGATTCCAGGTGAACGCTGTGTCAATCAGTGCAGTATAAAGTAATTCTAAGAGAGAAATATTTCAGACCGACTTATTTTGACTTGTCACTGTTGGCAGGGGGGAGAACTCTGCACAGAAGTCGGTGAATTTTCATGTAATTGCTGCATTCTTCCAGAGTAAAATGGACCAGTTGAAAAAAAAAACCCTCATAAGAATCACCAGAATGAGTGTGCATGCATAATAGAAAGCTCCCAAGCAGTCTTGTTAAATTCATGTTTTACACTGTCACACAGTCATGGAATGCATAACAATAGTCTGGCTATAGGTCAAGGGTCTGTTTGTTCTTTCATATTTCTCCTTAATTTGGCAAGTGGATGCTCTTTCTGTCAAAGAGAAGATGCCAAAAGAAAGAGTGGGGCTTCTTCCAAGTTATTTTTGAAAGGCCTTGATTCTTGGATGTCTGATTAGGATATTTTAGACCTGGCTGTCATTACCCTGGAAATCAAATGTTACAGCAGCTTAATACAGGCAGCCAAAATCATTAAAAGCTTTCCAAAAAAATTCATCCAGAGATACAGTTTTGTTCAGCTGCACAAAACAGCAAGGCGCTAATTGTAAGCTTAGCAGGGGATCCATACCTTCTGTCTTACATCAGTTTTTTAACCAAAATTAAGTGTGTCCTTTGAAGAGCGAGAGATGGGGTCTGCTTTGTTCTCCTTTCTGTTCTCATGCACATCCACACACGTTTTTCTGTATCAGAAATTTGTTTCTGTGCTTGGGTTTCTTTCTCTTTTATGCATATATAAGAAGCTGAATAATGACGATCCGCATGCTGTGCTTGCCTGAAATCCACACAAAATGGGAATTGAGTTCCCTGGGAGCCTGAGCTGCAGGATCCAGGCTGGGCTGTGTGCTTTCCCTGCATCCCAGAGGCGAGGAGAGTGGCTCCACTGGGTGGAAGCACCTTCTTTGTGTGTGGATCTTGTCAGCGTTGTCAAGACCCTGATGGGAGAAGCTGCTGTGAGCTCAGGTCTGTCTGATGCCTAGGACACGGATCGCTGGGTGACCCACGAGTGACATCATTGTAACATCATTTTAACAGCTCGTTTGTTCCTTTTTTTTTTATGCTGGTCCTCAAATGTCAGCCTGGGATTGTTCATGACTTGTTCCAGGTCTGACAACATAGTCCTGTCCTGCGTTTTGAAGCAAAGGTGGTTCTTCAAATACGTTGTTCCAAAGATCTTTTTAAAGCTTGGTGTTTCTGCAATGTTTTGCTTTCTTTGTCTGCTTCTGGCATAAAAACATGAAACTGAACAGCTCTAATCAGAATTATTTCTTGGGCAACTATGAAAGCAACAGTTTGCGATACTGTATCAAACTCTCTCTTAGTCCCAAGTCAAGTGTTGTTGTGGTGAATATCTTGGAATTCATGAAATTTCCTATACAACGATTGCCAGTTTATATGGTGTTGGACTCCAGTAGATCATCTTTCCAAGACTCAAGTAATCCACCTGCAGAAAACAGATGGTGATTCTGAACAACTTTCAACCCTGTGTAGCTGCAAGGTGTTAAATGGCTTTCTTAGTACCTATTTTTAAAGAAATCTTTAGAAGTTACCTTCTTTCTGTAGTGTAAAATTGCTTTATGATCAAGCTTTTTCTGCGTCCATCTCAAAGTTCTTTACAGAGGAGTTTGGCATTGTTTTCCCTTTTGTCACTCTGATAAAATGAAGCACAAAAAAGAAAAATGATTCCTGTGACAGCACCAAACTGGAGGTGGTGCCAGCCAAGTGCTTTGTCCACTCTGTCACGCTGTGCTTTGAAGGGCACTAATCTCCCAGTCCAAGTGACATCAAACATGTTACTAAAACCATCAAAATATTATTTATCAAGGAGATGGATGGGATATGAAAACGGGAAAAATACCTTTTTACGACGGTTGTCAGCATCATAGAGCTGTAGCAAATGACAAATCTTTTGAAAAACCCAGCAAAGGGTAGACTTAGATTAACTTCTTAAGATAGATTCAAGTAATAGCACAACTCATGCTCTGTCACGTGGTATTTTAGCATGCACAAGTGAGCGAGGCAGCTATGTTGTTTTTAACCCATATTCAATGTTCCTATCAGTAAATCTGCTCAAAGGGCCCCATATCCATACCTTGTGTGGCACTACCATTAAATCTTTTTTTGCTACTGCCTGGAGTTTCATTATGAACAACCAGTGATGTAATAATGAACCTATGGAACCTTAAGCACATCTCAAAAATCTGTGGAACAAAGTAGACTCCTAGCAAATCAAAAAGATGCAGTATTTTTTGTTGGTACTGCATTTTTTTTCCCAAGTGGCTCATTCCAATATTTTCCCAAACATATTTTGATGAAATGTCTCAAAATAAACTTTCTTCAGTGGATCTGTTTCTTTTAATAAATGTTGTTTCTGTTTTCTTCCCTCCTCTGTTTCTGAGACACGAATTTTTGGCTTGTTGAAAGACAAAATATCTGTTATATGCTGCCCTCTTTTGCATGGAGCGTGTTTTTAGTTGTTGCTGATTGCTGTAGGAGCCTGTAGGAGGTAAATCTTCTGTAGAAGATTTAGAAGCCTGTAGAAGAAATCTTCTAAAGATTTCTTTAAAAATAAGTACTGAGAAAAGCCACTTACCTCCTGTAGGAGGTTTTTCCTGGAATTGTGGGGTTCTGTGAAAGGGTCTCTCTCTATTCTGACATTTCCCGTGTTTCATTAATAAGCCACGTGAGCCATTCCAGTTTGAAATGAAAAGAGGGAAGTTTGTGCTGTGTCTTTGCTTGGTTGCTAGGATTGGCCAGGAGCTGTGCTCAGGAAAAGTGGCTCAGTGCTGGCTCCCTCGCTGCAGGGCTTGGGAACAAGCTGAGGGCAGAGGGGTCTCAGCCAGAGTGGACATCCCTGGATGCTCCATGTCTGCTTGCCCAGCCATCCTCCTTGCTCTGGAGCAGCAAGCTTTAAGGCTTTGCCATTTGTTTGCTGCCTTATTTTGGGTTTTATCTCTAAGTTTAGTGTGGCTTTGACAGCTTTGTGACTGTGTTGTGCCTTCACTTTGCCACACAACCTTCAGTCCCATCCAGCTCTCAGCCTGTCACGAAGCTATGCTGGGTGCGTGCTGTCAACACGGCATTTGTCAAAATCAAGTATTTGATGCTCAGTACATTTCCCACTTGTAGAACTCTAATTGTCCTCTCGATGCCTGTCAGAAAACCTTTGCTTCAAAAACCTATATTTTTTTTGAAAAAAGGGTCAATTTCAGCCTGGTAACAAAGTCTCAGTCCAGGAGAAATGTCGTTTGGCTGCTGTTTTATTCCTTACATCCACACACATTGAAACTAAAGAGAACTAAGTTAAGAAAATGAGTGGTGAAGTAAAAATTATGTGGTTTATAATACAGACTACCAATAGTCAGTTTAAAGGAAGCACTCAGCAGATCTCCTACTGTGTACCAGAGTTGGAGTTAGTAACCTCAGGGACTGGCGTGTAGGTGAGGGCTCAGCATGGTGTGGCTGGGTACCAGAGATCCATCAGAGCAGATGATGCTTTAAATTCTACTCTTCCTTTGTGAGCCTGGTGACAAACTTGTCAAAAGAGTTTTGCAGTTTTAAGAAAAAAAAAAAACAAACCAACAAAAAAACTAAACAACCAAAACCTCTGTTCCACAAACTCCCATCTCTTCAGAGTTTTCTTTTCTTTGAGTTATAAATTCGCTGCTGATACTGGCTTAGGAATTGGCTGTCTGCCCAAAGTAGTTGTCCCACAAAAATGTACAGAATCTCTATCTTTCATTCTCCTATGAAGCAAAACATGGAACAAAAATGTTGGGGGGAAAAAAATAAGTAAAACAGGACATGACCTTCTTTGGGGTAAATATATGGAGGAATTAAAGGATCCTCGAAAAGCCATTCTTTTCTAAAATGCCAATGTTTATGTTGATGACTGATTCCAGAACTGATGGAGGCAGTAGGATAGACAGGTGGGTGGTGGAAGCATTAACCAAAAATGCTTTTAAAAGGTTTTAAAACAGGGTTCTGTCTGCACGTGCAGCATTCACATGTACGCTGTGTTTTTGTGTGCTGACAAGGAAACAGCAGAACCTGCCGTGCTTTTTTCCCTGTTACGTAGTGGAATATCTCGTTGGGCTGTCATCAAACTGTTGTTAATACAAATTGTCAGAAATTCAGCTTCATGTTTGACTCATGAAAGGGACTAAAGCTGTACTTTGAGCAAGGCTTGTGCTTTTTCTCAGCAGTAGTGAACAACACTGTGAAAAAGCAAGTGCTGCCCTGGTTCAGCTAACAGACAAAACTGCTTCAGGTCTCTTTTAAATGCTGTTAGAGGAGAAACCCAGGGACTTATTTTTCTAGGTAAAATGAAAGTGTAAAAGAAGCTGTCTTGCTAAAACACCCAGAATTTTTGTTTTTCCGTTTTAACTATGTCCCTTTGACCATATATATGTATATATACTATATATATATAAAGCCTATGAAAAATGTCATCTTAAGTGAGATTTTCAAGAGCACATGAGAAGACTATAAGCTGCAACCTATGACACCTTTCTGTCAAATTTCAGTCTTCAGCCTGGTCAGCTGGAAGAGTTGGGAATTTGAATCTGAGGATGACCCTACAGAGCATTTCCAACGTGCTTTTGTACATGTGTGGTTCTGTGCCACGGGTTACTTGCTATAAGGACACCAAGGAGGTGTTGCTCTCTGTGATGGGTGGTGGTTTTCACGTTGTCTTCACAGGTGATTGTGAATGGAAATGGATTGTGAATGTTTCTGATTGCACTGAAAGAGATTTTTTTGCCATTTGTCTCCTTTAAAATGTCTGCAGCCCGGATCCACTTGGGTTGTAATGTCTGTTGGTCCTAGGAGCTGAATTAAAACCAGGCCAAGTGATCCCTGGGAACTTCTGCAACCAGAATTGCTGGGAAGCAGGGAAATTCAGCACATCTAATGCTTTCCTCTGAATCAGTGCCATACCTGATATGGTTTCAATGAGTATTTTGGCTGCTGTTCATCCCTCTTGCTTTAACAGCCCTGAGCCAGGGCTCCAAAGATGTTCAGAAATCCAAGTCAGGTTTCTGTAGGTTTTTAAATATTTGTGCCATAATGGGGAGAGTTGTCCTCAGCACTTGGGTCAACCAAAACTTCAAGGTTTTTGTCATTTCCTGAGTGTTGCAATGAAATAAGGCATTTTGTTTCTATGTTTAGGTTATGGAAAAGAAGATCAAGCTTTTTCCAGTAGATTGGAAATAGGTAGCCCTCGGTGCTGTTGTTTTTGCTTGCTGGTGCAGGCTTTACCATCTAAGTGTTCCCATACTTAATCCCATGGAGCAGGCCCAGGAGGAGCGCCCTCCGTGAGAAACATTCCTGAAAATGATCATTTCCCCCTTCCTACAGAGAGCAGAATTTCACATTGGAAAAGAACGATGGAAAAACACATGATTTAGTTTGCTTATAAAACGTTAAATGTTCTACTGCTCTGTTTGGAAGTAGCTGTCTCTAGTTATAAAGTTATGAAAGAAGGACAGTACTGACTCCTTGAAGAGAAGGGAAAGTTTATATTTCCACAACTGTTTGGGTTTGGTACTCAAACCTCAGTTTCTGCCCCCTGGTAATCAGTTGATCAGTATGTAAGTAAATATAATGATGAGATGATCTATAGGAGGTTGAAGAAATAATGAGGTAAATAAGGTAAATTCATTCGTGGTGCACTTTGCGCTCCTTTTAAGAACGAAGTGCAATATAATTGTCTCACCTTTTCTTTGGGTGTGTCATCCAGAGATTTCTTGAATATGAACCAAATAGATTAATTTAATAGAAGCTTTTTAGTTATTGGTGTCCCTTGACTTTGATATTTTGCAGGCTATGTGATATGAAACAGTATAAAAGTATATCAGCAGGTGGATTAAAAAATTCCTCTGGCTCAAATGATGTCTAGTTGTTAGCATTTGCTCATTCATGGTATTTCACTTGATAGAGCATAGAATCATAGAGTGGTGTGCTTTGGAAAATGTCTGAAATATATTCGTGAGTTTTGTTTCAATAAGGAATTCCTGAAGATCTTTGGCAAAATGAATTCGTTTTTTAAAAGTTTTTTTTAGTACTGCGCTTAGGACGACAGAGTAAAAACAGCCCATGAAAGAAAAACACGTCCTTGGTCAGGAATATGTGTGTGTGTGTGTGTTTTGGCTCTGCCTCAACCAACGTGTGCCTGACTTGAAGAAGGTGAATAATCTTGTTTGGTGGGTGAGGAGAACGCTGAAGTGCCCTGTGAATGAGAGCACTCAGGAACGACTTGGTGCGAAGGTATCGCAGGAAACAAGGCTAAGAGAAAGCCCTAGAAAGAAAACAAGATGTTCTCCTGATTAAGGCTAATGTCCACCTTCAGAGCATTATCTGCAAAACATCTCAGCAGGCAGGAAGTTACACAACTTAAAGCTGTTTAACTGCGCTGTAATGTACCTTTGAATTTATATTTTCTTCTCTGTATGGAAATGATGGGGCATTTTTTTTCCCAGCTACAGTAAGTTAAGCAGGGTGAGAGAGGTGTAAGAACTGAGTTTCTGCTTGAAAGAACTGGATCACCTCGTGTAGCTGCGTGACTCCTGAATGGCATGTCAGTCCTCGGATTTTGTTAGGGATTGGAGTAGTTTTGCATTTTATTGATGGAAGGATAGATCTGGGTTTTCTCTGGATTAGAACATACAACTGCAACTGACTTTAATGGGGATTTTATTGAGGCTGAGATAGCCCTGTAACCTGGATCTGTGCATTGCACACAGAGAACCTGCGTTCCTTTCACCGGATCTGCTGGATTCGGCAAACCTCAGGAAAAAGTGGATTCTTCAGTATTTACCTCGATACAGTCTCAGGAAGGTCCAGAATAGAGTTTCCTGGAGGAGCTGCCATCTTAGCTGGACACAGCAGTGATTTTCCATCTTGGCAGCTCTTGGGGCAGCAAAGGTGTTTGCTGGTTTTGTAAAACAGCAGGGTGTGCCAGTTTGTGTTTAGCCACGGTGGAACACAGTGCTGCACGTGTGGGGGAGACTTTGACTCCCTCTTCATTCCATCTCACACTACCTTCAAAACCCTCCTTTGGCAGGCAGTGTAAAATTGAAACAAACACCTCAGAATTCTCTAAGATAAGCAACCTTCCTACCCCCGACACTTCTGCTTCTGGAGTTAGAAGAAATGGTGTAAAATTGCACTGTCACTTGCAAAAGCATGATGTATTTCTTCAGGGCTGAGTCAAATCTCTTGCTCAAGCCAGTGAGGCTAATGAATGCTCTTAAGCCCACCTGCTGATTGTGTTGATTAGGTGGGAAGGTAAACTCCATTTGTCTAATTAAAAGCTGATTGTGAAGCCAGCTTGGTTTTGGTATCTTTCTTCACCTGGTTTAACAGATAAAGAAAATTTCTCTGTGCCTTGCAATTCCAGCCTGTTGCCTTCTGAGTGAATGAACATTTGAAAGTTTTGTCTTTTTTACTGCCTCTGAACATGGAAGTGGACATCACCAGAGCCTCTGAGCAGCTTTCCCAGCTGGCTTAGGTTACTCCAAACTGGAGATCTGAGTCTATTCTCCCAAGAGCTCCCTCCAGTTCTCCCCCTGAGGCATTGCTCAGAGGCAATTTTTTTCTCACCACATGCTGTCTAAGTTATCATTTACTCCAGCTGCTGCTTGAAGGTGGCTGTTCTATCACTGTTGCAGTCAAAGTACGTGTCCAGGCAGACCAACGAGCTGCCACTGAAACCCATGTAAATGCAACCCAGCAGCTATGCACCAACAGCCAAACGTTTTTGCATCTTTGACTGGAGGCAGCCAGCGATCGAGAAACTCTGCTGGTCTACAGCCAAAAGAAATAGGGAATTCCCTCAGATTTTTTTTTTTTTCTGAAGTGATTAATGGGGGCATAATCAGCTTTGGCTCCATATTAATCGGTGCAGTTTGGATATTAAAATTCTCAGTTCTGTGGCTGATGCTTCCCAGGCTGTTCTCAGGATTGCATCACGCTGTGGTTGGGTTACAGTCATGGCAGCAGGATCAGGTGAAAGGAGAAGTTTTCCTTGAAAGTGGAGGCCACTCTTTTCCCATAGTGGGACTTCAGATGCATGGAGAAGTCTGCCCTTTCTTGCTTGGGAATTTCTTCCTCACAGAGGAGTCACTGGGAAAAGAAAATGAGCAGCAAGTCAGTTTAGTCAGTGGTGCAATTGTATCTAGCAACTGCAGCAAGGATCAAGATCTGTTTTGCTTTCTAGACCACCCTAACTGTGAAGTTTTTCTGCCTTCGGTGCCCTCTTCATCCCCCCACGTAAACACCTCTATCTTTCCAGTGCCTGTGATAACCATTGGGTTACTCAAAGAATCCCTTGGGAGCTGAAGACGCAGCATCTTCCAGGCTCAGGGGCCTCACATCTGGTGAGATATATGCTGTTCATGCTGCTTCTTTTTTTTGTCTGGAGCTATATTTTGTTCAGTCGAGACAATTGCTATCATGAGCTGCACTTCAATGTTAGCTTGGTTTCCTTTGAAACTCAGAGTCTGGTATGGAAAGAGGTTGTTTTGGGTTAGTGATCAGCCTGATTTGGAAGACACTTTGTGGCAGTCCTCGATCAAACTGGCTGCCAGAAATTACTTGTATATTTGGGAATTTTCCACCTTGATTTTTCCTTTTTTTTTGTGCTAAGGATTATAAGTAAGTATGTGTGTGGTAATTCAACTCCCTAAAACACTGAGAAATTTTTCCGTGTTGTAGCTCCATATTCATCTCCTGGTTCCTGGAAATTACCTGAATGGGAAGGGGGGTGTTTTTCCCTTGGGAAGGCCTAACCTCTCGTGTCTTTGTCATTAACCCTACATGTGGTCATCTTTGCACACACAGGGGTACAGGCTGAGGTAATGAGGTCAGCTCAACAGCCACACCAGGCTTCCTCCTGGTGAAAGGTTATGAATATGGAGACCATTATATGTCATTAAGGTAATAATGTTGCTGAATGTGTTGGTGAAGTCAATGACTCTCTCTATTCCCCAGGTGTTCTGGTTTTAGTTTGATAGGGACACGTAAAAAAAAAAAAATCCTGCTTGCCAGGTGGGAGGAAATTTGCCTTTCAAAAGATTGTTGCTTCAGCACTTGATAGGAGTCTTGCTAAGCCATGATGATGATAATAATAATAAATGTTCCCAGGCTGTACTTATTTTATAATTGCTGTTTAGCCCAAATTGCTCTGAGTGAGGAAACTCCATTCCGACTACACAGGTGGAGGTTATGATGTCATGCCTGGCAAATCCACTGATTCAAAAGGATGCAACACTTACATAAAATACTCCTGCAATGCAGAGTTTTAGTAGTCAAAACTAAGGAAAACAAAAAGGATTCAAAATTTAAGCAAAGAAGCCAACCTGGATGAGGAGGTGAGGGAAGGACTCGCCTTGAGTGGTTTCCCTGCTTGTCGAACACCTCTCTGGAGCGACTGTCACTATCAGGGGCTGTGTTTGCATGATCTGATCTGATCTTGACTTTTCCTGTAAGGGGAAGGTTTGTAAGCATCCCAAGAAGTCATGGCAGTACATGTGGCAGAGCTGCTGGCCGTTGTGCCTGTGTTCACTTTTAGTGATTTTCTGTCTCTGATTTCTGTTGCCTCAGAGCCATTTTCCTCGCTCGCCTTTTCTGATGACTGGGGCTCCCCAGGCAGGTTCAAGTGGCCGAGCAGAGCAGAGTCCTGAGCAGATACTGTGAGTTCATGTGGTCAGCTGGGCCCTGCCTGCTCTTCTGGCCTCTGGCTATCACAGATTGTGTCAGGAGATGAGGGAAAGAAGAGGCAGGGGGAGCTGGGCTGAAGCCAGGAGAATAGAAACCTAAAAGTGAATTTGTTGGGCAATATTGGCTCTCAAACACGGGTTTTTTTTATTTGCACATAGATCTATAAAGGCTCCAGTTTCAGTTCTTGGGAATAATTAAACCTTAAGCAGTGATAAACAGCGCAATATTCAATTAGTGAGCTGTCCTGACAAAGGCATGACAAAGTAAATTCGGGGGTTTTTTTTGAGGCTGTTAACTATGCTGACAAGAGAGTTGGTTAATTCTTGAAGGATAATGTTTTGGGCAAATTCCCAGCCTCCAAATGCCTGCAGGCAGACTTGTCCATATTTGTGGTATATTTGAGGTCTAGTGTTCCTCCTTTGGGCCATATATTTTAAGAGGGAATTTTAATGGAAGGAAACATTGCTGCAGAGCAACAGCCTTCTCTGAAACGCTTCCCAAAGAAATGTTAAGTCCAAAGGTCTTGTTTTTTCAGGGCAAAAGATGTGAATCCTCTAATATTTACTCAGTTATAAATAGCGATGGGCAAGGCTCTAGGGATGGATTCCTGGGAGATTGTATCAGGGGTAGTTATTCCCCAAACTAAGCAAAGGCACTGGCTGTCTTTTAATTGTTGCATCTTCTTTGGCACAGAGAACACCATTATTAAACAGATAGCAAATAATTAGAATAAATTTGAGGTTTTCACTCCTCTCAGGCTCAGGTGCCTCTTATTTCACTCCAGCCCCAACAAGAATCAAAATGTGTTTTATTTCTAGTAAGAGATGGCAGTTTAATGCTGGGGGGAATGTTCATGCTGGATGTTTTGGTTCTCCAGCCATGGCATCAGTGAGGTGGCAGGAGAAAGTGCAACTCCATGGGGAAAGAACTTAGCTGAGCTGCAAGAGGTGCTGCTCTTGACCAGCTGGGCTTGGGCAGGGAGCTGCATTTCATTTATCCACCCCTCTCTTCCCTCATCTGTAAAATAGGAGGGTACATGATGACTTTTCTTGGAGAAATGCTGTTTGAAAATGTTGTGTTACTTTCCACTGAAAACTGAATCTGCCAGTGTCATGGCTAATAAATGGGTGAGGGTTATCTAATTCCATTAGCAGCTTAGTTTGCCTCCTGCAGTGAAATCCAGCCTCTCACAGTGTACAGGTCTTACAAAGTTCAGCACGCAATTTATACCTTCGTAAGTGCTGTGACACTTCCAAACAGGAGCAGAGCATCTGAGGTGTCTTTACAGGCTCGTGAGTCTGCTGGACCACTGGGCATTGCTGGTGTATGTCAGGCACCTGCACCATCCCTGCGCATCCCCAGGAAAAAAATAATGCCTAGCTGTAAAATTCTAAAAAAACAGGGAAATGCACAGCATTATTTCTTGGAAAAGGGATGCAGTTTCTGATTTGCTTTCTAATTTTCTGTATCAAGAGTAAATGTATGGTAACTGAACTGACTGGAAAATGTTTGGTAGTAAATACATTAGCAGAGACCTCAAATAGCAAGAATGAGTATTTTTCAGACACTGATGTGCTTTTGTGTGGATGTGTTTTTTCTGTTAGCACTTACCGGAGAAGAAAAAGTAAAACTGACTTCTAATAGCTATTAGGTATAATTTTAAAATCTTGCAGTTGAACATTTATTTCTACTGATGTGAGACAGGTATTTAACTGTAAAAAGCTGGACTGTGTAGGATACTTGAAACTTTAGAGAACTGAAGAGATTTCCCACTGTAACCTGTTGTATGTTATCTGTACCGCCAAAAAATTACAACTAATACCCAGTACTCAAAAAAAAAAAAAAGAAAAAAAGACACAGAGATTAAATGACAGAATTGCTGCTTTTTTTGGTGGCTGTTGGTACTATCATATATGCTAAAGCATTCCAACCAAGGGCATGTGGCTGCAATGGAATTTGATGTACAATCAGTTTTAGGGAACAGCCTGTGCCTTGTTAATATAATCCATAAAAGGCTTCCAAACTTCCTGAAACCAGTCCCTTCTGTTTCCAAGCCTGCATATGATCTCATAGGAAATGATCTGGGAGAGGCCAGCTAACCCTTTTGCATAATCAAGGTAGTATTGTTCTTTTAAGGCCTGAAGTGAGTTGTTTCGCTGATATGAACTCAATAATCCCCTTTTCTTCTGTCGACAAATCTCTATTATCAGGCTTTGCAATGATTTTGGTGACATTACAAAAAAGAAAAAGTGGGAAGACCGAAGTGTGGTTTGAAGACCGACCTCGATAACGTCATTCATTTACTTTGTCACCCTTTGTCTTGGCTGTCTCAAAAATCCTAAACCGTTTTCTGCCCGGTGAAATTTGGGAGACTGAAATGCAAATACATAACACAAGTGGGCAAGGTTCATTTTGCAGCGGGCTCAGAGGCAGGTGAGCAGCCTGTACCTCGCCAAGTTCCATAAACGGCAGCAGCAGCAAAACAGTGAGGAAAATACCTGCCCTTTATGTGGGTTTGAGGTTGTAAAAACCTCTCATATGTGCATCAGCAGCAGAAAGAGAGAGTGTGCTCTGGTTTTGGAGTCCTTGAAAGCCTCGTTATTTACACCAACCCGGAGTGCCTCACACGGTGCACGTTCTTTTATATCCTCGGGATACCCAGGATTTCCTTAATATATTTAGCCCAAGAAGGGAAACACTCCAATGAGCTGCTGTCTCCGAAAGCCTTGTAGGGCAGCGAGCTTGAACCTTCCCTTGGCAGGGCAGGGAGAACAAAAGGCTCTGGGCTCTGTAACCGTGTGCAAGGACAATTATGGACTAGTTCATGTGAACAGGCAGCCTCTGCACCGGGCTGAAATCACAGTGAGCCTAAGCAGAGGGCTCCGTGGCACTCTGCTCGCTGCAGAGTTGTTAAATTTGGCACTCTGCTCTGGGCTCCAGTCAAACATTTTCTTAACCATATTAGGATACGTGGAAATTGGCCAGCCAGCAATAGGCCTTCGATGTACTTATTGCTTGTGCTCATATTTTATAGAGTCGACAGCCACTGCTTTTCTTAAAAACCAGTAGGTTTAATAGAATAAGACAAATAAAACCCTTTAAAAATTGTCATTAAAGTACAGTAGGGGAAAAAAAGGAGCATTTCCCAAGACAAAGGACATTGTTATAACAAAGTTTGTGGTTCCCTTGTGCTTTTCCTCCATAGATATTGATCATCTGGTAAATCAGATGCCAGTAGTTACATATCGTGGTGTTATTCAGGTGGAAAAACAGAGTGAAGTGAGCCTGGCTGGCTATGACACGAGCATTCCCCTTCCCTTTGCTGGCTTATCCAAGGCATGGCAGCCCCCAGTAGAGGGGCAAGGCAAAACACTGGATTGGTGACTCTCGAGGTTTGCTTGAGCTTGGCTTATGGAGCCCAACTACTCGGGGGTAGTGCAAGAGCAGTGGCCCTGACCTGTGTTGCTTCAGAGGTAAGAATGCCTGAGAATTCCCCAAAAAGGGGTAGAATATTCCACTGCAGAAATTCCAGAATAGAAAGTCTTCAGTATTTAACTGACAACTTTTATGTCCTTAAGGGATGAGAATTTGGGAAGCAGTAGGGTTGGTTATTAACGGGTCTACCCTATACTCCAGTGGATTTTGCTATTAAAATTACTTTTTTTCATCAGTAAATGTTTTCATAATTTTTAATTTACTGCTGCTCCCCGTAGCTGCAAACTTTTGTTTCACTGAAATGATTCTCTGATTTCACTGAATGATTCTCTGTCCTTGCTAGGGTTGTTCTAATGCTTGCAGACAGTTGTCACATCTCCTACCTGAAACTTAGTTGATGCATCCATGGCTCTTTTAATCTCTCTGTAAGTCAGTCCCTCTCTGCTTGCTTAGCAGTTTTATGGCTCTCTTGTGGCTTCCTCTGGGTTGTTATTGTCATTCAGGAAATGAGTTCTCCAGAGCTGAATGAAGTATTCCAGGTGTGACCATCAGAGCTGTGTTAGGGATATCACCTTTCTGCCCTGTGTGTTTCACTTGATGCTGCCCGGACTCTGCTGCCACATCATGCATTATTTGATGCCTACTACAAAAAAAAACAGGGTTAAACGAGGCCAAATTTAAGTTTTTTGATCACAAATTTTTGGTGACGTTTTTCAAAGATGCGGAAATGGCTGAATCCATGCCTGTGGTTTGTAGCTCAAGGCAGCACCGTGCTGCCAAGAGGGCTGGAACCATCACCTCAGTTCTGACCTTTCAGCTTTTTGCTGATGGTGTGTATGCACTGATACAAGTCCTTTGACTGCTTGACCCTCATGTCTGTGTTAGTGGATAATGACACTGTAGTAGCTGCATTTGGTAAGGCTGTGAGGGTTGGTTCAAGTTTGGGCATGACCTGGAGAATATAAAGAAGTGGAAATGTAAAATATTTGGGCAAATGGATGTAGAAAA